>JAXGGA010016499.1:0-26535 GCA_038373865.1 Uloborus plumipes | reverse complement strand
ATTTTTCTGAGCCTGCATTTCCGCCATGTTTGCGGAGTCGGAGTCGGAATCAGAGTCCTCACAGAAGATTATTCAGAAAAGTACTTTACAATACATTATTTATCAAAACCATTTTCTTACAAAGTTAGTTTGAAGGAAATCCGCCTTGAAGTTCAGAATCAACATTCAATTTAAATTTCTCCGTAGACGCTCATGTTAAAATGTTTTCTGAACGGTTCATCATTGAACGAAAAATGGTTCAAATTGAAAAGTGAAATATAGGAATGAGCCTCTCCGAGATCTTTCGAACAAAAAAAAGTTTATTCAATTCGGACGGTTCACTTAAAAGTTATTAGGTGGGGAAAGGTTGTTTGAACAGTTCAATGTTGAACAAAAAAAATGTTCAAACTGAAAATTTAAATACGGTAATGAAGCATCCTTGCCGAGATCTTTTGAACAAAAAAAAGTTTGTTTAAATCGGACTGTTCATTCAAAAGTTATTAGGTGTGAGAGCTTGTTTGAACGGTTCAATGTTGAACGAAAAATTGCTCAAATCGGAAATTTAACAAGAAGTTCTGTCAAGAACTAAACGAGCCTACTTTCCCGTACATCGACATCGGCATTCTAGCATCTGATCATTATTCTCTTGATCATCTGAGACTAAACATTATGTCAAACATACCTTTTTAGCACTTAAAGCTGATTTCTAAAAGCAAAATATACCCCTCTCATCAGATGAAATAGAGACATAAAAAGTAAATAAATGAATAAATGAAGTTTTGTCGCTCCTTTTAAAGAATGTAACTGTTACAGTTCTTCCGTAGAAAAATTCCTCAATCGTTTTCAAAAAAAAAATAAATAAATAAATAAAAGTACAAAGTACATCAAAACACATTTTATCAAAGAAAGGAAAAAAAAACTCGTCCGTCGATAAAATGTCTCGATTTTCACTTTTAAACCGTTGCCAGTTGTTAAATATAAATGAAGAATAAAATGCCCTCGTGAATGAAACACTTTTGTTACAAAAAAAATCGTCTGCCAAAAAAAAAAAATAATAGTAATAAATAAAATAACACAAATGAATAAATAAACAAAAAATCGTCTGCACAGTCAGTCATTTTTTTTCTGAGCCTGCATTTCCGCCATGTTTGCGGAGTCGGAGTCGGAATCAGAGTCCTCACAGAAGATTATTCAGAAAAGTACTTTACAAACATTATTTATCAAAACCGTTTTCTTACAAAGTTAGTTTGAAGGAAATCCGACTTTAAGTTCCAGGATCAACATTCAACTTAAATTCCCCGTAGGCGCTAATGTTAAATTTTTTTCTGAACGGTTCAATACTGAACGAAAAATGGTTCAAACCAAAAAGCGAAATAAGGGAATGAACCTCTCCGAGATCTTTCAAACAAAAAAAAAAGTTTATTCCATTCGGATGGTTCACTCAGAAGTTATTAGGTGGGGAAAGGTTGCTTGAACGGTTCAATGTTGAACGAAAAAATGTTCAAATTGAAAATTTAAATACTGTAATGAAGTATCCTTGCTGAGATCCTTCGAACAAAAAAAAAAGTTTATTTAAATCGGACTGTTCACTCAAAAATTATTAGGGGTGACAGCTTGCTTGAGCGGTTCAATGTTGAACGAAAAATTGTTCAAATCGGAAATGTAAATACGGGAATGAAATATCCTTGATAAGATCTTTCGAACAAAAAAAAGTTTGTTGAAATCGGACTGTTCACACAAAAGTTAGCATCGCGGGACAGGTTGTTTGAATGGTTCAAAGTTGAACCAAAAATTGTTCAAATCGAAAAATCAAATATAGGAATGAGTTGTACTCGCCGAAATCTTTCCAACAAAAAAAAGTTTGTTCAAATCGGAATGTTCATTCAAAAGTTATTAGGGGGGGAAAGGTTGCTTGAACGGTTCAATGTTGAACAAAAATTGTTCAAATCGAAAAATCAAGTATGGGAATGAGTTGTAATCGCCGAGATCTATCCAACAAAAAAAAGTTTGTTCAAATCGGAATGTTCATTCAAAAGTTATTAGGGGGGAAAGGTTGCTTGAACGGTTCAATGTTGAACGAAAAATTGTTCAAATCGAAAATGTAGATACAGGAATGAAGTATCCTTGAAAAGATCTTTCGAACAAAAAAAAGTTTGTTCAAATCGGACTGTTAACTAAAAAGTTAGCATCGCGGGACAGGTTGTTTGAACGGCTCAAAGTTGAACCAAAAATTGTTCAAATCGAAAAATCAAATATGGGAATGAGCTGTACTCGCCGAGATCTTTCCAACAAAAAAAAGTTTGTCCAAATCGGAATATTCATTCAAAAGTTATTAGGGGGGGACAGACAGACAGACCGACCGACAGACCGACACACAAATTCCCCATCTCAATACCCTACTTTCAAATTTTTAATTTTTCGATATTCATTTTACCTTTTTATTTTTTTAACTTGGCGATATTTTTTGGACTTGGCGATATTTTTTTTTAACTTGGCGATATTTTTTGGACTTGGCGATATTTTTTAGATGCATTAAGCCAATTTTAATACTTTTTTCGTCTTTCTTTTATTTTTAACGGGAAAGTAGGCTAAAAACGGGGATGAAGTATCCTTGCCGAGATCTTTCGAACAAAAAAAAGTTTGTTTAAATCGGACGGTTCACTCAAAAGTTATTAGGGGTGAGAGCTTGTTTGAACGGTTCAATGTTGAACGAAAAATTGTTCAAATCGGAAATTTAAAAACGGGAATAAAGTATTCTTGGTAAGATCTTTCGAACAAAAAAAACTTTATTCAATTCGGACGGTTCACTTAAAAGTTATTAGGTGGGGAAAGATTGCTTGAACGGTTCAATGTTGAACGAAAAATTGTTCAAATCGAAAATGTAGATACGGGAATGAAGTATCCTTGAAAAGATCTTTCGAACAAAAAAAAGTTTGTTCAAATCGGACTGTTCATTCAAAAGTTAGTATCGCGGAACCGGTTGTTTGAACGGCTCAAAGTTGAACCAAAAATTGTTCAAATCGAAAAATCAAATATGGGAATGAGCTGTACTCGCCGAGATCTTTCCAACAAAAAAAAGTTTGTCCAAATCGGAATGTTCATTCAAAAGTTATTAGGGGGGGGACAGACAGACCGACCGACCGACAGACCGACACACAAATTCCCCATCTCAATACCCTACTTTCAAATTTTTAATTTTTCGATATTTATTTCATTTTTTTGTTTCTTTTTGACTTTTTTTTACTTGGCGATATTTTTTGAACTTGGCGATATTTTTTGGACTTGGCGATATTTTTTGGACTTGGCGACATTTTTTAGATGCATTAAGCCAATTTTAATGCTTTTTTCGTCTCTTTTATTTTTAACGGGAAAGTAGGCTAAAAAAAGGAGATTTAACCCATTAATGGCTGACATTTTTTTTCCAAAGATATTTTGTATACTGGTTACAAACAGTGTTTAATGGACAGGAAAAATAATAAAAAAATATTATTTAAAAAAATTTTTTTTTATTAAGGAAAGAAAATTCGTCCCTTAAAAGTGACGATAGACCCCAGAGATTTTTTTTTTCTGCCTGCGATATAATATTTAAAGATTTTATAAGAAGAAATAAAATCAGCAATCAACATAAACTAGGAAGCTGGGAATAACTTTGAAAACTTAGCTTTTTTTCTTGAGATTGTGAACGATGTAAGTTTTGATAAAGTTCGTATTAAAATTGCTACAGAACACCCTTTACAATGGTTATGTGCTGCAATCTGTTAATAACGAATTGAAACAATACCAAGGTACTCATTGAACACTGTTGTTTGGTTAAAATGCTCATTTTGGGGAAATTCAGACCCTTTTTTGGACCGTCCCTAAAAAGGGACGCTAGGCATTAATGAGTTAAGAAACAAATAAATAAAAGGGCTCTGAACTTGAAAAATATAGAAGGATTTTCAAGAATTTTTCCATTGGTTATGTGTCGGATATCCGAGAGAAAATATAGATCGGAATCCGCTTTACGTTTGGCGGATCTCAACGGACCTTTTACAGTCTTAAATTTTGTAGCATATATGAAATTCTACACATGGGTAGCTATGAAATACTATAAAATTTTATTCAGTGTTATTTCCGTTTTATTTTCAAGCTTTTCAAACAATGTTTTTTTTTTTTAACTTTTTTGAGCAATGGCAAATTGTTGTATGTTTTCCTTTTCAACCTTAAACGTCGTGTAGTCCCTCTTTCAGAATGGCAGTCTGCCAACGCCTCGCGTCCCGGTGCTCTACCAACCAGGACCTGATCCCCGTCTCCTGCAGCACATGGTGACGAAGTTTGCAACAGTCCCGCTGCACCACCATGCAGGCGAAAGAACACACACACACCTAGCAATTCGTCATTGCAAAAAACATAATTTGACGTCGAGATTTTTTTTTGTCAGAAATCAGACTATTCACATGTGAACAGTGATTGGAAAAACTACATCTCTTTTGTAGCGAACTGCAACTACAACTACTTGGTTATAGATGTAGTTAACTTCAACTACAAACTACTTTTGAAATGTTATCGCTACTTCGCTACTTTTTAAAAAATAAATTTAAAAAAAAGCATACACCATTTGAGAATTGCCCGAAAAAATTCGAAAAGTGGTTCAGATTTATTATTTGGATACGGAATATTATTAGGGATTTGTCTAATTTATTTTGCTCTAATTTGTCCTTTTAGGAGTTTTTTTTACAATTTTACGAATATTCGCCGCAAGATAGAATTCAGAAGTTGAAAGATTGAAAAATTTAACCTTCAAATTTCTAATAATTTCTTGCCAGAGAATGCTTAGGATTATAAAATTATTTGTCTGAATAAGAAAATTATGATGCCAAATAAACCAATGACGTCAAACAGATAGAATGTATGGCATCAAAATGATGTATCTAAGATCAGCTCACATTTTTATGGTTCTTATTTCTCATTGCGTCCACTGGTGCCTTCGTGCAAGATTTGTACCTATCAGATTCGATTAAACCATATTCATTTTTTTTTTCAATTACAAATTTAAAAGTAGTTTTCAAAAATCGCTACAAACTACTATTTGTTTGTATCGCGCTACTCACTACTCTACATTTTCAAAAAAGTATTGCGCTACCATTATATTTCTCCAATCCAAGAAGAGACACGTTTACCCCCCCCCCCCCCTCCGCCAATGGGAGGGCTTGTTTTTTATTGCACATTTAACTACTTCTGTCCTGGTTTCTTAATGCCATGAGTTCTTTTCAGCAAAGTGAAATAAAAATATCTACCTAGTACGTGTTCAAACGCTGCCACGCCCTCAAAAGCGCGATTTTTCGTTGACCGGAACGTGTTATAAAGCACGTCCAGATGACAAAGAAGGAACGGTTTCCTTTTGCAGTAAAGAACACGTGATGGAAACGTGATAAAGATAAGTCTCATAAACTCCCCTCCTAAATGTGGAAGTTTCGTGAAATTTATTGTAATTGTTCCACCCTATGGAAAAGAGCAAAAAAAAGTAAGAATCATTTTTTTCAGTATTAACTCTTTGTGATTTTTTTGCTCCGCGTACAGTGAAGATAGTGAAGAAAATTGAAATTTCACGGATTTAGAAATTAAATTTTTTGAAAGAAGTAATTTCGTAATAAAAACCTGAATTGCACAGCAAAAATATCGTTGAGAAAACTATTAAACCACGTTCTTCGTTCAATATTAAGAATCGCTGACAGTATTAGGAATCTTTTTTTTTTTCCCTATTATTGCAAAATTTCCGATACTATGACCACATATGCCAAATTTCGAGACAAAATTTCCGAATAAAGAGCATTTTTATAGGTCACAGTGACCTCTCATGACCTCCTATCAGCGCCCCTGCATTTAATCCTCAAAAACTCGCACCGCGAAAGAAATATTCACAACAAGAAACGAAACTTCCTTTTTGTTTTTCATCTCGCTTCATCAAATAATTTTATTTTCCATTTAGATTAAATAAAAATGTTTCCTCGCTAAAAAGGTCTCATTTACTAACATTTGCTTTTAGAAAAGTAGCAGGTGTGAGCAAAATTCTCACGCGCGAGTTCTCAGGTTACTCATTTTGATTAGAGTTCTGAAGGGTCACAAAACCTTTGCGTAATTTCCGTTTGCTTCAACAGCTTAATTTCAGAGTAATTTGAAAATCAGGCACTCAATCTCAATTCTCAGCGATTTTTGCAATGCCAAGCATAGAAAGTTCTGAGCAGAGGTGCCCAGATGGGAGGTCACGGAAATCCCTGTGACCTCCCAAATCATTTGCTTATTATACTCCATGGCAACTTAAGTTGACACTGAAATCACGACGCGCGGAAGAAAAACAGAGTTAACAGAAACCTTAGCGAATTTGAGGAGATCGCTAATTGTGCTTAAACTCTTATTAGCTCCACAAATGAAGTAATTTTAGAAATGCAAATTTTTAATTACGATGCGATAAAGCAAACCACCAGGTACTCAGTATCACGTGGTATAGGTGCAGGAAATGATTTTGGGAGCCTAAACATAGATCGGAAGTTATTGTTACCGCTCTGACGGCGGAACTAGGGACACGCCTATTTCGCATCGGCTAGAAAATCAGAAATCGATTAAAACAAAAATGAAGTAAAATAATAACAAAGGAGTAAAAATAGAATCGTTTTTTGTGCAAGTGCGTTTTTTTTGGGAAGTTAGAAAGTGCGCATGACCTGTTTGTATGCTAAGCTTTGCTACTGGGGACACGTTACCGATCTGATTTTTGATGTATAAAAACAATATTTTCTGATGAAAAAAAAAAATTTTTTTCTGATGTTATTAGATGAAATGAAAGCAAAACCGAATCTTCTTTCTGGGGAAAATTATTTTTTTCACTAGTTATTGAAATACTAGTGAAAATTCACTTGGGACTCAAATTGGCACTTTTCTAAATATTAGCTCACATATATGCTTGTGCATTTTTTTTCATTGCCCTTGATTTAGGTTCTTAATTAGTAACCATTTATTCGTCAACATTAATAATAAAATACCCACTGAAGCACTCTAAAAACCATCAAAGAGTGTGCTACTTATGAACTCCCGCAAAGCAAGAGGGGGGGGGCATTCCAGTGTCCCGGTTAAATGTTTCAGTAATCTGGAAATTCTACTCAGCAGCGAAGTGAGAAATTTTTCATGGGGCGTGTCAGTGGAAATTTTTCAAAATAAAAGGTCGAAAAACACGATTTTAGGCCCTCGCATGTGGATTCATACACATAATTTTCTTGCGTCATTAGGGCAGCAGTGATGACTCCCCTATCCCCCTTCCCCTTGGCTACGCCACTGAGCCTACTTATTATGCAAATTTTGTCTGACAATTTGGTAAATTTAAAGCTGCTATAACATTTTCTTAGTGACGCTTAATATATTTTTTTATTGGAGAAAGGTATGTATGTGCATGCTCGTAATTAATCAATCAAATCCCCTCAGGGGTGCCCCCCCCCCCCCAAGCTCAATGGCGCAAATTCCACCCCAAATTTTTCACAACCCTCTTGTGCTTTTTATTTTTTTATTTTTACCCCTCTTTTATACTAAATTTATTTTTCGAAATATTATTTATTTATTTATTCAAATATTATTTATTTATTTATTTAAATATTATTTATTTATTTATTTAAATATTTTTAAAGTATTATTTATTTATTTAAATATTTTTAAAGTATTATTTATTTATTTTTTTAAATTATAGCTGTTATTTTTTTTATTATTATTAATTTTTTAAAGTACTAATTAAGTGCGGAATAGAATCGCTTTTGTTCCCTTCTAGACATTCCAAGCACATTCACAGAAAATAAATAAATAAAAAATTATAATAACGAAATGAAAGAAATAATTTAAATTAAGAAAATAAATAACTTAGGGCCATGCTCCACAACAGCGTAAAACGCGACCGAAACTGAAGGCAGAAATCGAAAATCCGATTACTTTCCATAGGAACACTATTTGCTCCATTTTACGCTTCTGCTTTATTTTTCTGCTTTACGTCAATGTGGAGCAGGGCCCTTACTTTTTTTTTTTTTTTTTTGAAAAAAAGCAGTAAATAATTTAAATTAAAAAAATAAATTAATGAATAATTTAAATAAATAAATGTATAAATTAGTTTTAAAAATATCCCCCAAAAATTTTGATAGCGCAACTTGCGCCATAATCCCCCCCCCCCCCTGTGGGCACCCCTGAATCCCCTTGTTCCGTGAACCTATTTAAAAATTTCTGTGACTTTCGAAGAATTCAGTGAAGGATAAAACCGATCACAGTGAATTCTAACAGCTCGTAGTTTAAAAAAAAAAAGTTGTCGAAAGCTTTTTGTAAGATAAATTTGCAGTAGCAATTTTTTTTTTTCCGTTAATTTCAAAGAAAAAAAAAAACGACAAGAGAAAAGAAAGAAAAGAAAATTCAATTTGAATTTTGACATCTCTGATTCAAATTATGTTTTTCGCGATGAGTAATTACGGCAGGTGTGTGTGTGCAGTAGGGGTGCGACACCGAAGGCAAAACATCGATGTTTCAAGACATCGATGGTATTGATGCATCGACCAAAAAACATCGATGTTTTCAAATATCGATGTTTCAAAACATCGATCTTTTTTTATAAAAATTACTTACTCATTCAAATGTACAGTAAACAGTAACTCCCCAGTTCATTGCGCTTCTTTATATCACTCAATTAGATTTATATTTTGTCTCCAGAAAAACATCAACCGTCTAATATCGATGTCAATTATGGAAAACTTTTTTAGTGAGATAGATACTGCAACTGCTGATTAACTTCATAACTTTTATTTATCGCACATTTTTATGAAACTTTTTTTGTTGAAATGTAAAACACCGTCATCGAAAAAAATTTCTAAAGCAAAACAAAAACAACGATGTCTAAAAATCGTTGATTTTAAATCATGGGTAGTAATTTTTTTAAAAAACTACAGTCGAACCCCTCTATAGCGAACCCGGCATATAGCGAACCCCCGGTTATAGCGAGTCTTTTCATTAGTCCGATCTGAAACTCTGTGTCAGTAATGTAACTTTGTACGCTTATAACGATCCATAAAGCCTGAAAAATCGGCTATAACGATCCTACAAAAGTGGCGAAACCCAATCCTCACTTTGTAAGAAATTTTCCCTCTCAAAATCTATTTTCACCAACGTTTCTGCTAATGAAAAACATAAACGGTTGTAAGAAATTGCAAAAAACAGAAAAAGAAACTATGGACAGTTTTTTGTGACTGAAAACATTGACAAAATGCAGACATATGCAAATTATGATGTTCCTTATTATAGCATATTACCGAATTCCAACTATTCTTTGGAAATTCGGATATAGCGAACCCTCGGTTATAACGATCACTCAAGTCGGTCCGTTGAGGGTTCGTTATAGAGGGGTTTGACTGTATTTCAATACAATAGGTGTTGCAACTGTTAAAGATGAATCTTTTCTATTGCCTATTTTTATTGCTTTTTGCTGAAGTGTAAAGCAGACATCGAAAGAAAAAAAATATCGAATGCGAAACAGTGATCATTAAAAGACATCGACCTTAACCCTTTAAGCAGTTTGCCCGTACAGTGTACGAGCTACTAGAAATTGGCCTCATCTGGTTTGCCCGTACGGCGTACGGGCATCGATATTTTCAGATTTCCATTTCTGGTTTGCCCGAACTGTTCGGAAAATTGTAAACCTCAAAATTCACAGTAAGTGTGAGAGAAATTTTTGCATAATTTGTAAACCATTCCATACTGCATGCAGAATGTACTTGGAAAAAGCAAATATTTCGGGGTTTTGTGGCCAAAATTGTAAAATAAAAAAATGTTGTAAAAGCGTTGAAAACGAAAAATAAATTTAAAAAATCTTTATATTCTTATTCGTTTAAGTATGGTACTTAACTATATGCAATAAAAAATATGCCTTTTTTGGAAGCATTTCTGGTAAAATAATTGACCGCTTAAAGGGTTAAAACATCGATGATAACTATCAAAAACGTCATCTAACGAGATTGATAGTGTAACAGCTGATTAAGTATATAAATTTTGGCCGCATATCTTGATGATTTTTTTTTTTTTTTTTTTTTTTGCTTAAATATAAAACATTCACATAAGGAATGATAATGAAAGAAATAAAATGAAAAAAAAATGGCGAAAGCGAATTAGAAATGTTTTAGAAACATCGAGAGCAAAACATCGATAAAAATCATAGAAGAGGTTTCCGAATAAGATTTATACTGAAACTTCTGATTAAGGACGAAAACTTCTAAAAACGTCTGCATATCGCATATTTTTATCAAGCTTTTTTTGCTAGATTATAAAACATCGACATCGAAAAAAACATCGAACCCAAAACATCGACCCTCAAACATCGATGGTAAAAACATCGATGTATCCACAGGGGCGTAGGAACCGGGGGAGCTCTGGCTCCCCCTAGAATATTTCAGACCGGCTCAGCTCCCCCGGTAAAATTTCCTTAGTACAACTTTTTATAGCACATTTTTTACCTCAATCCTGTTTTTAAAAATGTGATCAAAACTCATCAAAAAGTACTTTACTAAAGGCTACAATTTTTAAAAAATGCCAGGGATGATTTTGCTGCCCCAGTTCCATCCTCAACAGTAACCAAATCTTGAATACAATCCGCTTTTAAGACTTCTATTTCAAAATATTTCGATCCTCTAAAGTCACTAAAAATTGTTTGTAGTCATTTTTTTTTTTTAATGTACCACTCGGAATTTTTCCGGGAGAGAAAATTTGAGACTTCTTTTGCTCAGCAAATTGAATGACAACTAAAACTAAATTCATATTAAAAATGTAAAAGAGTACTTAAACTTATCGTCGTCCTGATAAAAGAGATATTAGTAATGTTTATTAAATTCCTTTTATTCACAAAAAATGTTTATTTGAACATTTGTGACTTCATAATTGAGCTTGTATGAATATGTGAAAAAGTGTCCTTTGCCCCCCCCCCCCCCTACACACCAAGATAGTGCCTTGATCCAGCACTGTTTCGGGCTCCCCCTGTTTTTACAAAGTTCCTACGCCATTGTGTTTCCAAAACATCGACATCGATGTCGCAGCCCTCGTCAGGGCCTGATTACTGAATAGGCCAACTAGGCCGCGGCCTAGGGCCCTCACAGTTTAGGGGCCCCCAAATGGCTAAAATTGCTGTAGTTAATGCATAAATTTGTTTTATCCTATGCCTAAAATTGTAAAGCCTCAGTACAGGGGGCCCCAAACAAGTATTTGGCCTAGGGCCCCGTGGTATCTTAATCGGGCCCTGGCCCTCGTGTGCAGCATTCTGCCCCCTTCAGGACGCCACGTGATGGAGAAGATGACAGACAGCTAATTTGAAAGAGGGGCTCAGTCGTTTGAGTGAGGCCAAAAAAGAAAACACAGCAATATGTCGAAACATATAGCTCAAAAATGCCGTGTTAGTCCCCTGGTTGGAGGAGTTCAATCACAGGCTTGCAGCACTTTTTTTTCCTTTCAGCTCCCTCTAGCAGCAACTATTTTATGATTTATTTCTCCGTGACTCAAGTTAAAATTGTTTAACTTACTATTTTTTTTAAAAATACCTTTACACAAAAGATATTTGAATAAAATCGCTTTGGTTTGCTATAAAACAGTGGTTCTCAACGGGGGCGATACCGCCCCCCGGTGGGCGGTGGGAAGATGCTGAGGGGCGGTGAGCATGTTTTGGGCAGTAGGGGGGCGGTGAGTATATTTTGAGCGACAGGGGGGCGGTGGGAAAATTTGAAGGTCAAAGGACGATAAATGTACTAGAATTTAATTTTAATTTAAAAACACAAAATTAAATGTTGCATTAACTCAAGAATCTAACTTGAACTATCTGTGCCAACAGTAAAATAAACGTATGCTCTCTGGTACCTCTAAACGTAATAATTCCTTACGTTTATCAGATGCGCCTCTTTGCTTCTAAAATTAGTTTAGCATTTGCTTATTTTTTTTTTTTCCTTTTCTTTCTCTCTTTTTTCCCCAGCAATTTGGCTTTTCGGTGTTCTTCGACGTTCGACGAGCTTGAGACAGAATGTTACCGAATATAAGAACCATTACAAATGCAATCATGGTTACATTACAAGTTTCTGAACGCGCCATCGGTCACCCGGCTTACTAGCCAGCTCAACACAAAAATGTGACGATGGTTCAATAGCGTCTTATAATATAGCTAAATTAATTGCAAAGACTGGAAAACCTCACACCATTGGTGAAGAATTGATTCTTAATGCTGTTAGGAAAGTGTTAGACACTGTATTGTGTATTACATCATCCACCCCCTCCAATGTAATCAAAAATATTTCCTTAAGTGACGATACGGTGAGGTGAAGAATTGATGAAATGGCTAAGATATATAGCATCAACTCAATTTTCTCTTCAAGATGAAGAATCAACCCTACCATTTAACGAAGCCTTACTGTTGGCTTACGTCAGGTTTATAAAGGATGAAAAACTGATGCAAGAGATGCTTTTTGCAAGAAACTTGAACTTAGATACAGAAGATGAATCTATTTTTTATACAGTCAAAGAATATTTTGAAGAGAAAAATATTCCCATTGAGAACATTTTATCTATTTGCCACTGATGGAGCTCGTGCAATGGTGGGTCGCCATCCGGGTTTCATTGCTTTTTTGAAAAGGGAGGTATAAGATGGTTTGGCTGTCCATTGTGTCTTTTCACAGACAGCATTTAGTCGCGAAACATCTGAACGAACGTTTGCACCAGACATTGCAATATATAATAACTGCTGTAAACAAGATTCGCAGAAATGCCCTGAACAGTAGACTATTTATGCAGCTGTGCAAGGACAATGATGAAGAGTTTAATCGCTTGCTCTTGCACACCGAGGTCCTTTGGCCTTCGAAAGGTGCGTACCTCAATAGGTTCTAGAACCTTTTTGACTCAGTGCTTGAGTTTCTGGAAGAGTAAGATGCAGATCTAAGACAGAAGTTGATATAATTCAAAATCGATATCGCTTACCTGACTGATTTGTTTGCAAAATTTAACGGAATTAACTTACAGCTACTAGGTGACGAATTTAAGTTTATTGCAACAAAATCAGTAATTTCTGCCTTTCTAAAAAAGATCACTTTATGGAAACAGGGTTTTAGTCGTAGGTTCAGTCAGTCGGTTCAGTAATTCAGTCAGTTTCCAGTCTTGTCTGATGAGCATAAAAAGAGTGAAATCTCCTTCGATGACAATCACGTTTATTGCCAACATCTTGAGGCTTTGCACGAGGACTTCACTGAGCGTTTTGAAGATATTTTGCTTCTGAACGTTCCTCAATGGGTCATGAACACTTTTGAAGACATTGAGTCAGCAGATGTTATCAAGAAGAATTAGTTGAACTTTCAACCAATGAAACATTGAAAACTGGTTTCAAGACTGGCACAAATGTAACAGGATTTTGGCTGCAAGGAAACATTAGTAGCTTTTATCCTGGACTCTGGGCTATCGTCAAGAAGTTTTTTATTGCCTTCCCCTCTTCCTACCTCGTCTAACGAGGATTCAGTGTTGTCACAGACCTAGTAACAAATAGACTCCAAATTGTCCTAAGAGGAGATTTGCGCCTTCACCTCGCAAAAAATATTGAGTCGGACGTGAGAAAACTGGCTTTGAACTACCAAGCACAAATATCTCACTAAAATATATTTCTGAATGTTCCTTTCATATTTTGAATGAAAAAAAAACTTTGCTTGTTTATTTTTATTTTTTCATATTTTGAGTGAAAATTATTATATTTCTTTCTTGTTTATTTTATTTCATTTCATTTCTCAGTATTCTTTTGAAAATAAAATATTTTTCAAGCGTAGATTAGTTTTTTGTTTCTATATTCGTCGTTTTAAGTCTAATAATGTCTACTGAGGAAAGATATGTTTTGTTTAACCGTTTTGTAAAACTCTGGAAGGAAATTATTTGAAACTTTAAACCTCTTTTCGCACCCTCCCCCCCTTTATCTTTAATATAAAGGGGGGCGTTGGATAAATATTCACTCTTAAAGGGGGCGTTAGTCGTGAAAAGGTTGAGAACCACTGCTATAAAACTATAAAAGTAATACAGTCAAACCCGTCTGTCTCAAATTTCGTGGGACAGAAGAAAAAATCGAGATACGGAGGTTTCGAGATACAGAGGTTGTGATAAAATTTACAAAAATAAGCAATTGGAACAAAATCGAATACTTAATACATTGTTTTGCATTGATATTGTTGAATATTTTACTGTACTACATGTTGTGAGTCCACGTTTTACTCTTTGTGATGACTATATCGGTAGCAAGTAAATGCATACCATTAAGTACGAACATAGTCTTTGAATGATTGCGTAGAAGGTGATTTTTGTCACCTATTTATGGGTGATTCTCCAAAATTCGAACAATATGATGTCCCCGTAGGACAGCACAAAAATGATTTGACCTAGAAAGTTTTTTTATTTTTTTAATTGTTAGAAATACTTATTCTGATGTTATTCAATCCATATCAAAGCAATTTTTCATTTATTTTTTCCTACAAAAATTTTTGAATAGCCAAAAAGTCACCTTTTTTGCGTGTCCCACCCTGTTTCTAAAATGTAAATAAATTATTTTAAAATTTTACGTGAACATTGCATAAATTCCACTTGTAGTGTTGAATTATGTATAGTTATGAGTATAATATAGTGTTGTTTTAGCTTATTTAAATGGTTATATAATCAGGTACATCATTTTGAAGTTTGTCCCCAGATTGCATGTCCCTCTCCTGGCCTACAAATTGGTTCAATTATTAAAGGCAAAAAGAAGGAATTTTGAATCTGCAGTACTATAACACTGTTTATTCTCATCACTTCTTTGGACTCATAGAATATTTTGTCTATAGAATGTGTCTGCTGTTCGTATTATTTTTCCTTAGTTCAAAATGAGGTATGTAACATTTTCGATGTCCCTCTCCTGGCCAACATTTCTCTTCTAAATAAAATAAAAATAATAATTCTGCCTGCAGTGTGTAATTGAGTTAAGAGGATAAAAGAGAAAAATACCATTATTTACCTTCTATATAATTCCGGGTAGAAATATCAGCCTTTTTTGATTAAAATGTCCCTCTCCTGGCGCAAAAAAAATGTCCCTCTCCTGGCGCAAAAAAAAAAATGTCACTCTAGCATTACTTTTAAAGCACTGGTAAAACATCCGGTAGAATAGATGGATTTATTTACCAAACATTAGTTTTAGAACTAAGATTATGATAAAAAGTTGGCAGACGATAAATTAAAAAATGTAACGGTAAAATAATTCTTTTATTTAGTTGTTTGTTTCTTGTTTTTCAGACGAATTTTTCAAAACAAATCTGTCGGTTAGACATTTTTTAACTTTAACGCTGCTCGAATAGGTGAGTGAAGTTACATTAAATTTTGTTGTAGATTCATTTTAGAGAACAGCTTTTTTGCCTGAAGTAAATTATCTTTCTGAACTGGATAATTTAAATTAACAAACCTGGTACTTACTCTGAAAATTGTTAATAACTATTTTGGTTTAGAATTAAGCTCTAGTTGAATTCTATTTTGAAACTGATGCTAACAATGGTAGTGATAGAGGCAACAATAATTATTGTGACAGCTTAATTTAATTAATTATACCAATTAGAAATAAAACACTTAGAGAATTACATTAAAAGTAATAGCTATACATGTTCGAATATTGATGAATTAATTTATATAAATATTAAATTTGTGGGATGCTGCATCTCTTAAAACAGTGTTCGTTTAAGGAGGTTGTAAATTAGTGTTGTTTGTCAACAATAAACATAGTTTTTCATTCATGTTGAAGTTATTTCTTTGTTATTGTTGTAAAATTTCTGATACTCCTTGATAAAATTCATTTGTTTGCTCGCTTAGTGCTTCTTGTCACTCTCTCGGTTTGAAAAAATTGACCCCCCCCCCCCTTTGGGGGGTGTAGCATACTTAAAGTGAGTTCCCTCTATTTTTCTCTTAATAAGCTCCTAACAAAGAGTAAGTATGATTTTTTTTAGATTTTTTTAAGCATTTTTATTTTTATAGAGTTTGTGAGTCGAAAATACCAGGTTTTTGGAGAATCACCCTTATACCATCGATAAAAGTGGCTGGAGATGGAATTCAAAAATGACAGCCTTTGAAATTCGAGATATAGAGGTTTTCGGGAAAAATCATTCGAAATAAACACGAGGAAAAACATTAAATTTATGCTATAAAAGCAGGGAAATTGAAAAATTTCGACATAGGGAGGTTTTCGAGATAAACAGGTTCAAGATAAAACAGGTTCGACTGTACTGTACAGAAGTATTCGGAAGAAAGTGTTAAAAGAAATTACACAAAAAAATATCAGTGTGGAACATGGCATAGAGGTTTATTATAGTTATTAGAGTTTATGTGGAACATCCATAGCACTTTTCAGGGCCGGACTGGCCCGCCGGGCAACCGGCCGCAGGACCGGCGCGCCCTCCCGTGGGAAAAATTAACCTGTTTTTTTAAACATTTTTTTATGAAGAAAAAAAAATCATTAAATTTCTGAAAAAAAAGTCTTTGTTCCTGTGTCTGCAGTTCTTTTTCTTTTTTTCACTCTCCATTCCTGATGCTACGAATTTCTTCAGTACTCCAGTAAGGCTGGCTTAAGTGATTTTAATTAAAACCCCCACCCTACCCGTTTTTAAGGAGATTTTTAAGAACACTGCTGTATACTAAGGTAAGAGTTTCAAGCATTTTTGCGAAATGAATTTTGAAAAGACTTAAAAAGAGATTTTGAAACATGGGAAAAAAACTAAGCGAGTCCGTTTAGTCTAAAGCCAGAAACAAACACCACAGGCCAGTAATGTAGCTAATTTTTCAGCGCCCCGCTGTGTGTTTATGGCGCCCTTCTGACTGTTAACAGTGCCCTGCATCCTTATTGTTGCTCTTGTTAGCATACTTCTTCTCATGAAATTCATGTTATTGCAACAAATGTTTTTTTTTTCCCTCTGAAAAACGCCCTCCTCTTTTTTTCCCCCCAAGGTCCATAAGCAGATTTTTAAAAATTACTGCTGTATGCTAACAATTTCATTTAGGGTCAGTTTTTGCGATAGTAAATTTTGAAAAAACTTAAAAAAAGATATTTTGAAACGTAGAAAAAAAAACTAAGAATTCGTTCTGTCTAAAGTCAGGGACAAACACCTCGTACGAGTAATAGTTAATATTTTGTAGCGCCGAGTTGTGTGTTTATTGCGCCCTTATGACTGCTTACAGCGCCTTGCAGCCTAATTGTAGCTCTTGTTAGAATACTTCTCCTGAAATTCATGTTATCGTGACAAATATGTCTTTTTTTCTGAAAAACGAACTCCTTTTTAACCGACTTCAACAAAGGAGGAGGTTATCAATTCAAAGCGTATGTTTTTTTTTGTTTGTTCGCAAATAACATCAGATCTACTGAACCGATTTGAACGATCCCCCCCCCCCCAGGTCAATAAGTAGATTTTTTTAAATTACTGCTGTATGGCTAATAATTTCATGTAAGGTCCGTTTTTGCGACAGTGAATTTTGAAAAAACTTAAAAAGATATTTTGAAAAATGGAAAAAAAAAAAAAAAAACTAAGAGTTCGTTCAGTCTAAAGTCAGGGACAACCATCTCTTACCAGTAATAGTTAATTTTTTAGCGCCCCGTTGTGTGTTTATTGCGCCCTTCTAACTTAACAGTGCCCTGCAGCCTTATTGTTGCTCTTGTTAGAATACTTCTCATGAAATTCATGTTATTGCGACAAATATGTTTTTTTCCATCTGAAAAACGCCCTCCTCTTTTTTTCCCCTAGGTCTATGAGGAGATTTTTTTTAATTACTGCTGTACTAACAATTTCATGCAGGGTCCGAAAACTGTAGCATGGTGATCAGTTAAACTATTTTAAAGTTTCAAAAATCGTATATTTTTTCTATTATGTATGAAAGAAGTTTGTCACAGTAGCGCAACCAAGGAATGGGCCCTCTTTAGAATGCTGAATTGCTGTTTTTATTTTCTTAATATTGTTTATCATTGAAGAGAAGAAAAGAGAGCGTGTCTTGGAAAAACTAAGGGATTTTGATGAGAACAAAAAAATGTTGGGGAGAAATCTTAATTTCTTTCAAAAACAAATCTCAGCATCTAGACTTTTTACAGCTGCAGATTTTTGGTTAACTAATTGCGTTCCTCCCCCCCCCCCCCTCCCACAAATTCCTCTTTCCTTGAACCTCCTTATTTCTTCTTTTTTTTCTAGTTCATCTGAAAATAAAAACGTGCTCAAAATGTTATTCCACCGAAGTCCTGTTCCCCGCCATACTCATTTTGGAGCATCTCAAATTTCTTCTCGTAGACTTCAAATTTTTAACTTTTCAGGAAGGAAGAGCCTCTAAACACCTAAAAACATCGAAAATCGTTTAAAATTGTGTTTTTAGAGCTTCAATTTTGAACAAACTGCAGCGCCCATTAACCCTCTGGTTGCTTATCTCGCGATTTCCACGGGCAACGTAGAAGTTACAAAATTTGCTCATTCCGCGATTTTCACGTGCACAACGTAATTTAAAATCTTATTCCGCAATTCCATCGTTTAAATGTCAGCAATGAATTTTCTGAAGCATTTGCACAGACCGCTCGGCCATTTTACAAGCCCGATACGTCCCGGGTACCCGCCCGAATTTAGTAAAGAAAGGATTTCATCGAAAGTGTTGTTTTTATTGCTCAAAAATTGGAAAAAAAAATAGTATTGTTTTTCCAATTCGGTGTAAAGAACATGAAGGTAGAACTTTTCTTGTACCTTGTTGCAAGATTTATCATATTAAGGATAGTTTCTAACGTAATATGTGTAAATTTAGTACATAAGTTTTATTTTGGTTTTTCATACATAAAAAATATGCTTATTTTTAAAGAATCTAAAGAAAATTGAGCAGTCAGAGGGTTAACGCTACCAAATATAGTCTTACACTTAAGTGTTTGAGATTCGTTCAAGGACTCCCAACCCCCTTTTCTTTACTAACGTCAAAGATCATTAAAGTTTTAGTTTTCCAAACTAAAATTTCAAAAAACAAATAAGGAGGCAGAACCTTTGAATCCCTCCTAATACCCTAGGGTATGACCTAAAAATTTTAAGGACTTCTATTTCGAAAATTCAGGGGAGATCTGAATGCCCCTTCAGATATCATCAAAAATTGTCTACTACTGCGTTTTTGAAATTTCAATTATGAAAAATTGCAGAGGAGGAGGGGGAGATGTAGATCTATTTTTAAGAAAAATCGATGGGGGACAGTCCCTGAGCCTCATCCCGTTCTCTAACTATAAACATGAACTATAATTACGTTTATAAGACTTCAATTTCTAAAAATTGTTCGAAGCCCACTGCAACTTTCATCCCTCTAAAACTGCGTTTTCAAAACTACAATTTCAAAAATTTTTAAGTTGTGAATCCTCCAGACCCCTTACTAGCATCCCCCTTCCAAAACCAAAAGCTGGATTTACCTTCGCTTCTGGTTTCTAATAACCTCGAAACTTATTTAAAACTGCTTTTTTCGAGCTTCAAGAGCTAAAAATTGTCGTTGCTTTAATATGTTACTAAATATGGTCTTTAATCGCGTTTGTAGGACTTAAATTTCGGATTTTTTTTTTTTTTTGATAAGGACCCCATCCCCTTCTTTCTAACAGCACCCAATATCCTCAAAAGTTTTGCTTTTAAAACGGTAATTGGATGACACGTTTAGCACTTTTTGAGTGGTTGTTGAAATCTGAAAATGCGAACACTAATAATTCGAAAAATTTAAGCATCCCCTAACATCACTGAATATCGCTTTAAAACACCGTTTTTTTATATTTCTATTTTAAAATGCTTCCAGGAGTGAGCTCCAGAGCCCCTCTTCCCGTAACATCATCAAAGTTTGTCTATACTTGCGTAATTTCGAAAAATCGCCGGGCAGAGAGATCGCTTTGTCTGATTTTTAAAAAGTGGATCTGGGACAGTCCCTTGCTCTACCGTGTACCGTCAATAATTATCGCCTATAATCGCGTTTTAAAGACTTCAATTTCGAAAAATTTTCTTGGGAGTTAACCACCCCCCCCCCCCCCTCCCCTCTCCGAATCTTCCGTTCACCAAACATCACCAGAGACTGTCTGAAATTACGTTTTCTGGACAAATATTTTTCCGAGAGAGAACTCAAGACTTTCACAGTGCTTTCACAAAACGTTCAAGAGAAGCAGGAGAATCGGTAAGATTTAATCTGTTGAGGTTGTGACGCTGCAAGTACATTACACACAATTGGACTTAAATATAGAAAGTTAAAATTCTTTCAACAAGCTTGACATCAAAGCGTTCGTTTATACTCGTAGTGTTTCAGAAAATTATTATCAATAAACTGATGATTAACTTTTGTTTTTTCTCTCAAAGTATTCTTTTCATTTCTTTTCCCCCAAAGTACCACTCTTTATAAAATTGAGAGCTACAGGCTATTATAGTACAGTTTGTATGACGGTGGACGTTTGGAAACAGTAGTATTTTTTAGAGTAGGCGTAGTATTTTTCTGTTTCAATTCTCTGGCATCCCTGTCTTTTTCCCGGTAAAAATGTGCTTTGGCACCCTACTTGGCGCGTTTTCTAAAAGTCACCAAATGGCGCGTTTTTGCGTGTCTCGCGGAATTGAAAGCTCCGAGAGAAACTACGCAAAACAGTCAGGGTTACCACGCTTGGCACGCCTATCGCCCATTTAGCGAGAAAAGGGTACCTAAAGCACAGATTAACCAAATATCGTATCAATTGCGATATTGCATCGTTCTTTTTAAAGTGTTTCATTTCGGAAAATGTATTGTTTTGTTTTTTAAGCTAGGAAAGAAAACTTTCTTCTTCTTTTAAACTTTGGTAAGATTTCTGTTAGTTTCTGTGAGCAACAAAATTCTTCCTATTTTCTCTTTTGGCTTATTTTTGTGCATCTGCCCTTGGGGTTGCATTCGAATGTTCCAAGGGGGTGTTTTACTCCTTTTGTGGAGTAAATCAGTGTTCATTTCAATGCAGACAAAAGTGATATGAATTGGCACTACCACTTGGCGTTATATCGCCAAGCTTTTGGTCGCCAAGTATTTGCCGCCATTTTGGCGACATATCACCAAGTTGGCGAAAAAAATTCTTTTCTTTTTTCTGTTTGGACTCAATTCGGCGCTATTGGCGATATTTTGTGAAAAATCCACTGAATGATGTTAAAATCGGCGATATTTAGGGGATTAATCATTGTAAAACTTTTTTTTTGCATTGTTTCGTGGCAAACTAGGGATATAAATGTTTGAACTGTTATCTTGCTCACTCCAAGCACTATTTTAGCACTTAAGGCATCTACTAAGAAATTTACTCGTAAAAATAAGTAGCGTGGGGTCCATACCAGATTTTTATATCATACTTTGAATGAATTATAGTTGAATTACAACTAAAATAGAGCATTTTTTCTGCGATATCAATTATTTTACAAATGAACTTTTAATTTTATACCACGGGCAAAGCCGTGCGGGTACCGCTAGTTATAGAATAAAATGGAAAGAGTTTTTTTTTTTTTTTTTTGCGAGACATTGCAATCCATTTTCGGAGTTGCAATGACATTTCATTTCACACCTCCAGGGTCCCCCGTACCTACCACAGCATCGTGGTTTAACCGGGATAGGACCCTGAAGGGCGCTCTGTTCTTAATTTTGAACCAGAACCTAGGGTCGAGCAAACCCTAGGCCCAGCACCCCCAGAGGTATCGTTTCACTTGGAGGACTTTGTGACCACGACATTTTTAGCGCCTCCCAGCCACCATTAATCAAGGCGGTGGATCTTTGATCGGCTGGGATCGAACCCGGGTCCCTCCGGACACGAGTCCGATGCCTAACCGATCGGGCCACCACGGCCCGGAGTTGCAATGACACCCAGCCATTGTACACATCTACGATGGGCTCATGAATCTAGTGTGCGCCCCTCTGAAGCTCCAAGGTCTGCGCCCTTTGAAGGGGTCCAGTCCGGCCCTGATTACTCCTATAGTTAACCAAATAAATTTTATTCAGACATGCTTTGTGTGTGTTTTAAGAAATAGTTGAAAAGTTAATACTTATGTTATGGAAAAGTAAATAAAAAACAGCTAAATTATTTTTTTCTATTGGGTGGGGCACGCCCCTTCCCACCAAAAACGAGAGAGGGGCGATTGCCCTTCCTTGAGGGAATTGGCAGAGGCAATGTTTTCGGAATTGAAGTTATAAAAACGAAAGTGTAGTCCATCTTTGATGACAATAGGTAAAAGGATGAGGTTCCGGTAAGTTTTCGAAGCTGAAGTTCCAGAAAATGAAAATTTTGACTACATTTGATGATGTTGGGGGATGTACAAAACATTCGCCCGGAATCATTAAGTTGAGTCTCTAAAAATAATTTTAAAATAACTTTAGTAGTAGAAAAGGAAAGGAACACGATCGGAGATCTGCTCCATACTCCTTGGTTAAATCTCTATAGTTTAGAAATAAGAAAAATGTGCCCCCCCCCCCCGCTCCTAAAGCATGGGTGAATCAGATACATAACAGGCAACAGAAAAAAATAAATCTCCCTCTCCTTGAAAAATTTCTGTATCCTTCTTTGGGGCCCCCTCTGCCTCTTAAAACCCGCTACTGTATTTAAGCAGTAGTACTGTATCGCTACTATATGATTGGCATTTTGACTCACACGTTCTTTGTATCTTACACAGGCAGGATCATTACAATTACCAGCGTCAATGGTTCTATCGCATATCCTGGACTAAGTGTTTACAGCGCAACTAAGTTCGCCTTAGAAGGTTTCAGCAATGCCCTTAGACTTGAACTACATCGCATGCACGGAATACGAGTCATTCTCATCCAACCAGGAGATTTTGCAAGGTTGACATCTATCATGTCACAGCATCGGCAGAACGCATTGGAAATGTGGGACGCCATGTCTGAAGAAGACAGAAAAGAATTCGGAAGCTTTTTCCGTCTGTACCATAGCGTTACCATGAAGACGTATGGACTTACCAGTCCAGCAAGATTCGAAGATTCTCCGTTATTGCAGAATGTGGACGATGCTGTGCGGAACGTGAATCCAGAGGTCAAGTACACTGCAGCCGCAATCCAGTACAGGATTTTTTACAAATTGATGACAACAATGCCTGTTTCCTGGTCAGATGCAATTTTGAACAAAATAACGAAAATGTTATACGCTTCCTACAACGAAAGTGATTTGGACCCTTCTATGGCTTCTCTAAAATATTGATGGTAATTATCGAGACCTCTACCGCAACTCAATTACTTTCAAGTTTTCCAATGATTCAATGTTGAGCAGTGGTTGGTTTCTGAACAACTGATCACTTGAAATAATCAGTTATTTAGACATTTAAAGCTACATTTCGAAGGATTTAATTTGAGTTATACATAGTTTCGAATGAATGATTATAGAGTGATTGGTTATTAAAATGCAATTAAAATGATTTCACAATCGAATGATCTGCTTTTTTAATCGATTCTCTTGTTTGATAATAGAGTAATTGTTTAGTGATTGGTTGTTGAAAGTCTCAATTCAAATGGTTCAATAATCGAATAATTTGTTATGAAATGATGTTTTTTTCGAATGATTTGTTATGGAGTGATTATTTCAAATGATTCTGTTTATCTAATATTCTTACAAATGATTTTTAATAATCAAATGATTGATTTATTCAAATTCTTTCGAATGATCGAGAACTCAAAGGTTCATTCCAAAAGAATGGTTATCATAACCAAAATCTCTCTTGAAAACGTTCTTTATGAATTTTGTTACACAGATTCTTTAAATTATTGATTTCAAAATAGTTATCAAAACTTTTTTCCAAACAATCGGCAATTAGCGCTTCTAAAAATTGAATTATTTTCAAACTTTGATAATTTCATCTGTCTAACGTGGTGAGGAATGATAATGATGCAACAAATGATGAAACTATAAAGATAAATGATAACACGATTCTGTTCACAAGCCAATCATTCGACTAACAAATCAGTCCAAATTATTACTCGAAAACAGATTGCTCGATTATTAAATCGTTTAACAAAATCCCTTGACCAGCGATTATTTGAGTATGAAATAATTCATAGAAATCAGTCCATAAATGATTGTTAAAATCAGTCAATATTAGGGCTGCGACATCGATGTCGATGTTTTGGAAACATCGATGTTTTTGC
The DNA here is from genome assembly GCA_038373865.1 of Uloborus plumipes. Lineage (NCBI taxonomy): Eukaryota > Metazoa > Arthropoda > Arachnida > Araneae > Uloboridae > Uloborus > Uloborus plumipes. The sequence continues at coordinate 2,376 of JAXGGA010016499.1, read as the reverse complement.
TAAAACATCGATGTTTTTACCATCGATGTTTGAGGGTCGATGTTTTCATAACATCGATGTTTTGGGTTCGATGTTTTTTTCGATGTCAATGTTTTATAATCCAGCAAAAAAAGCTTGATAAAAATATGCGATATGCAGACGTATTAAGAAGTTTTCATCCTTAATCAGAAGTTTCAGTATTAATCTGATTAGAAAACATTTTCTATGATTATTATCGATGTTTTGCTCTCGATGTTTCTAAAACATTTCTAATTTACTTTCGACATTGTTTTTTGTTTATTTATTTTATTGTTATTCTTTATGTAAATGTTTTAAATTTCAGCAAAGAAAAAAAAATCATCAAGATATGCGGCCAAAAGTTATATCGTTAATCAGCCGTTACACTATCAGTCTCGTTAGAAGACGTTTTTGATAGTTACCATCGATGAATTAAGGTCGATGTCTTTTAATGATCGCTGTTTCGCGTTCCGTATTTTTTTTTTCTTTCGATGTCTGTTTTACACTTCAGCAAAAAGCAATAAAAATATGCAAAAAAAAAAAAAAAGATTCATCTTTAACAGTTGCAATACCTTTCGTATTGAAATAGGTTTTTTTTTTTAATTACCACCGATGATTTACGGTCAACGATTTTTAAACATCGTTGTTTTTGTTTTGCATTAGAAATTTTTTTAGATAACGGTGTTTTACATTTCAACAAAAAAAGTTTCATAAAAATATGCGACAAATAAAAGTTATACAGTTAATCAACAGTTGCAGTGTCTATCTGGCTAAAAAAGTTTTCTATAATTGGCATCGATATCATACAGTTGATGTTTTTCAGGAGACAAAAGATAAATCTAATTGAGCGATATAAAGAGGCGCAATGTATTGGGGAGTTACTGCATTACTGTACATTTAACCCTACACTGCATGATTTTTTATTTTTCGTAGAAAAAAATATATGTGTTTGTCAATGTAATAAGAAAACATGGAAAAATATTTAAAAAAATTTAACTCTAAATTTTCACCCCTTTCTAATTAAAAATAGTTTTGTTGCCAAATGGCTACACCATGCATTCAACAGATAAAAAAGATTTTAAATGATAGTCTTGAAATTAGTTCTTTTTTGTAAAAAAAATGGAGGAATTGAACATTTGGTGCACTGTACTCTTGTAATCCTTTACATTTTGACATTTTACATTATTTTTTATGTGTACTTGTACTTTCCGATGATCAATTCAGTCAAATCTGATGTCTTTTGGAGGCTCTCTCGCGCAAGCTTTCTTTCTTTTCTCTCTTTTTTTTTTGTTTGTAACTCTAGTTTATCTGTAGCTAATGGTTTCTTTTTAATACACTTTTATTAATTTCACATGTGGGTTTGTTTGTATGTATGTATGTATGTAACTCTGAATAAAAGATAAAATTTACGTTCTTTGCAAATATAAAAGTAATATATTTAATATTATTTTTAATACTAAAGGCTAAACTGTATTGCATATTGATGTATTATAAGTGCATGTAAACTTAAGTGCGATATTCAGTAGTTTTGAAAATCAGAGGGAAACCCGTGATGATCACAGCGCATTCCAATGTAAAAGCGTATTTTTTAGTTTTTTTCAAAACTATATTTTAAAATTATTAATGACTTTACTTGTCCGTGTAAGCACAACGTTTGTGCTAACTGAAATCTAAAATGAGCACGTTTTGAAGGCTTTTCCCTATTGATTTTTTGTTTGTTTACTCTGTTGAACATCAACTAAGCATTGATAATTGCGAGGTCTTATAAACGGTAGAACAGCCGAAAGTACCACTTTTGGGTCCGCATGATTATATTATACCTTCCAAAAAGAGAAAGAAGCTAGCGCGAAACATAAACAAAGCACATACTTCATGAACTATAGAGATGAATCGAAGTGTTCTCTGGATGCTTACTGCATAATGTTGCCAAATGGCTACAGACGTGTATTATGTCCTAGATTTTTTCCAAATCATTATTTTGAAGTAAAACGCATCTTAAACGAAAGATAAATGTTTATTTTATTCATGTTATTTTTTTAAAAGACAAAGAAAAATATTTCATTGTAAGAAATAATTTCAAAACATGGTAGTTTGAGTGATTTTAAAAGCTATCCATATGGATTCATTTAAGAGCATGTAACAGACCAGTGCTGCCATGTATGGAGTATAAAGGGTGATAATTGCTTTAAATATACCCAATACTTGCTTTTTATGCATTTAGTTGCCTTATGACTACATTCTGCTATTCATAAGGAGGACAAATTGTCCATGTAACCAATTGGCAACACCATGCAGTGTAGGGTTAAATATGTAAGTATTTTTTATAAAAAAAGATCGATGTTTTTAAACATCGATGTTTGAAAACATCGATGTTTTTGG
>JAXGGA010016498.1:0-26537 GCA_038373865.1 Uloborus plumipes | reverse complement strand
CTACGTTCAATGAAAAATACTGTGCAAAGCCGCAACAAAAGCAATCTTTTTATTGTAAGCAAATAATAAAATAAAGTGGAAAATCAATTGGTAAGGAATTTATAAAAATATCTTTTTGTTATAAGAAATTCTTAAGTAAGATGTTGGGAATAATCATTCATCATTACCATTTTTTAAATGTTAAACATTTAAAAAATGGTTCAGAAAACTATACATAAATAACAAAATTTGGAAAGAAAAAATCAGAAAAGAGATGAAAAATAAACAGTTTAAATATCTTTTATAATTTCTGTGCAAAAATTGCAGACAATATTATGTATTACCAGAGAAGTGATTTTAGTCATTCATCTTTCGTGTACGTCATTTGATACTTCGTACGTTCAAGGAAAGTAACAGGGATGAAATCCCATCCGCAAAACATAGGTGAAACTACTATTAAACTCGTCGTATTTGACTGTACGCCATACGCCGCACGAGTAATCAAACGCAATGGATTATATTACTCGCTGTCTAACAGCTGTCAGTCACAAAGCGAATAAAAGGAGCTACTGTTCGTCCGTGAAACCGCGCCTGGCACTGGCGAACAGTTTCACTTAAAAAAGGGTAGATGGCTTGTGGGCGATAACTTCCCGAAGTTTTCAATTTAAAACTTGCATTTGCTGTATCCTGTTGATATATTCAACTGAGCTATGTATTTGAAATTAGTATCGTTCCATGTTGCTTGATGCGTCTCAAAATGCTTTTTATTATTCTTTACCTTATTGTTATCTTACCTAACACCCCTATTTTGGTAAGATCAGAGAAGACCTGACGCATGCGTATATGCGCGGAATTTTTTACGTAAGAGGATCAGACAGTAACACCAAATCATGCTAAATAAAGCAATCTAAATTATTTAACATTTTTTTAAGATTTGGAGTTCAAATCTTGTATCATGAAACTACTTAGATATTCATTAAATATTTTCGAGTGCTCAAAATGTTTTTAAAAAGTTAACTCTGAATACTTTTGTCTTTCTAATTTTGTTATTAGTATTGCTTAACATTAAAGTAGAAAATTATAAAAAAATAAACGTTTTAACGTTTAAACGTTTGTAAACCATTTGTTTTATTCCAATATGTTTTCAAAAACTAATTTGTTTATTGTACTTTAGATAACCGCCTGTTTCATGTTAAAAATTTGAAATCTTAAAACATTTCTAAAACATATATTGCAACAAAGCGAAACTAATTTCTGTTTCATTTCTGCATGCATTAAATAAAAATGTTCAGTTTTCTGGAGATAAAACTATTTGCCAAAAATTCACTTTGGTTCCCAAATAAAATAAACAATCAGAGATAAAGGTAAAATAATAACGCAATGTGAATATCCAGATGCTGTTACGATAAAATATTGCAGAGGCAGAATCAAGTGTTTTTATTTCACTGATAAAAGAAATGCTGTGTTGGTCTTTTGTTTTAATGGTCTGCGTATAAACATGGAAGTAATTTACGGGAGTGAAACAGTTACTGATCGAGCTGAAATATTTTTAAGTAGAAATGCGTTTCAAGTTCAATACATTGATTTTCATTTTTCTATTTTATTCATACAAAAATTTATGTCTTTCAATGTAACAATCGTATAGTATATCTGAGGGAAGTTTATTTAGGCAAAGTAATACGTTTCTTTGCGAAAAAAACTACTAAGAAATATTTCTTAGGTTTCTCTCGAAAGATGTAAAATTGAATATGATTTAAGAAATTAATATTTAGGGTTATTTCAAAGAAATGTCAACCTCAGCCGAAGAAAAAAAAATACTAAAGTGAAAAAAGTATCAATAAATAAATAAATAAATAAATAAATAAAAATCATACAACATAAGAAGTTAAAAAAAAATGAAAAAGTATTGTAATTATTACTGAGATTAGCCATAATAAATAGTTTGTAGTGTGTTTACTGCTTGTTATCCGATGGTTACGTTAGTTACGTTACGTTATTCACACTCCATCTTGAGTAAAAGTGACACTTGAGACTAAAAAAAAAAAATTAAGATTTAATAAATGTGTTTTATGTTTTTTAAAAATATAAACTTTACATAGCCATACTTTACATAAAGCCAACTTTACATATTTTTCAAATATATCATTCAATTTTTAACACTTGCTTAATTTCGAGAAATTTTTGCCTCACAACATGATCATTAATTTTCAGGTTTGCAAAAATGTTACATTAGTCACGCTGCTATTTTGGATGAAAAAATATCTACTGTTAGTAATTTTGTTTTAAATTCTTAGCAGAAAAGATAAATAAATATCATGTACATTGTAAATCCACCAGCATAATTAAAAAATATTTGTTATCTTTTAAGTTACAAGTAAAAACAGTTACAGAATCAGCTCTGAATGTTACGTTAGTCACTACGGAATGACCCTTTACCTATGTACTAAAAACAAAGTGTAGAACTAGCGGTCGGCACTGACCACAGGCAACGCCTCCTGAAGGAAAATAAAATTAAGTTAATTGTGTACTTAGGTGTGTTTCAGGCTGTATTTTTTCGAGATTAACTAAATTGGTTTAAAAAAAAAAAACTTTTCTGCACATATTCTGCGTAAAAGAAGTTCTTTCCAACAAGTAGTATTTGGAAGATGTCCTGCTTTTATTTCAGGGTTCCTCAAATCCCCCCCCCCCCACAAGAAATAATTTTTCTTTCTGCTTAAAAATGCCATTAGAAAAAAATATGTGCATGTTATAAGTCAACATAAAGTTTGTTTCAATAAAATCCACTCTTTAGCTATGAATTTATACGAGAGTTTTAAATTAAGTAATGAAAGCATAGGAATTTTAATGAGCTTGTAAGTGCAATTGCATTTTACATTACTTCTATGTTCAAATTACCAGTAAAGCTTATAACCTATTGACAGTTCAACTCTAAAAGCTTTTGAGAGATGACTGGAGAGGCCTTGGTTGCTGATGTCAGCGCAGAGCACCCAATTACTCAGGACACATGATGACAGAGACCTCTTACCAATTGACTACACCAGTGGTTCTCAACGGGGGCGATACCGCCCCCCTGTGGGCAGTGGGAAGGTGCTGAGGGGCGTGGAAGATATATTGGGCGGCAGGGGGTGGTGGACATATTTTGGGAGGTAAGGGGGCGGTGAGTATATTTTGAAATATACTTGAGAAGAGCAGATATTAGTAGCTGGAGTGAGCAAGCTCAATATCGGCGAATGAGGGACACGTTTTGCATAAAACAAGTGAAAGAAACCTGATTTCTTCTAATACTTTACTTTAAAATGTATCACGTGACTTGAGATCTGTGTTTCACAGAATTGAAGACTTTATTCTCTCCACCTTTATTCCTTCTCCTCAATGATGAGGATGTGTTTGTGTGGGGGGTGTCAGGAAACATTCTTCTCTTACATCGCCAAAGGATAGCATTAAGATTTATTTTCTGGAGTTGTCTTTTGAACCCTGATCTTTCTCCTAACTTCATGAAGGATAGATTAAAATTTGCCAATAGCATTTGAATTTCGGAAACGTTTTTGGAGAAGGATCCCCACTTTCATAGCGTAACTACCTAAAATAGCCTAAAAATGTGTTTTATTGATGTCCATTTGAAAATTGTTGGATGAAGAGTCCTAAATCCCCCCTGCGTGCTCACCTAACTTAGACAGCCCAATATACACACACACACACACACACACACACACACACACACACACACACACACACACACACACACACACACACACACACACACACACACACACACACACACACACACACACACACACACACACACACACACACACACACACACACACGCCATAATTGAGGGGGGAAAACCTTCCCCCACCCCGAAACATTATATATCGTTGGAAAGGGTTTTTTTTCTGAAAAAGAAAAGTTTTAGCACGTTTCTGTCCGTTAATTAGGACAGGAGATATTAATTAATCAAATTTAGTCAATTTTCAAGGCCTAACTCTACGCAGAACTGAAACACTAGAGCCATTTTCCTGATCAGCTGCTCTTTTGTCCCTGAAGTTACTTTGTGGTTTAAATTTGCGTATAGATTTAAGCCTTGAAAATTTATTCAATTTGATTAATTAATATATCCTGTTACTTACTTAACTTTCTGTCTCTTATATTTATTTGGCGAATTGATTTAAACTTTAACATGACTTTAAGTGGAATTTAAAAGGTTGTGAAGCGCATTTGAACTAAAGGATATAATATTTTTTCTTCAGAGGAGGTTAAAGTGAATTTAAATTTATTAAGTTGACTTCCTCAAAATTCGGGGTTCCCGAAAATGTCACAATGGAACTATCATTGTTAAAAATTTAGGGATGTCTATTCAGTTCCTCTTCGCATTTGGCGTCGTAAAGTTTGGCGACAATCAGGAAATTTACCAAACCTCCCAACCAGTGAAACACTACTTTCTCCAACTCAAAGAAAAATAAAACGGTCTGGGAAGGAACAGTAGTTGTTTGCAGTCTAAAAATTATTTTATTGCATGTTTAAAACATGTATAAAATGCCGCCAAACCTAAATTTTTAATAGTTCCATTCTGACATTTTCGGTAACACCGCTATGAAGTTGCTCTTCGTATTTGGCGTCGTAAAGTTTGGCAACAATCTGGAAATTTACCAAACCTCCCAGCCAGGGTAACCTTGCTTATTTGAGGGTTACAGTTATAGATTGTAATCACTTCAAAGAGATGGTGGGAAAGACATTATATTTCTTGCCTTTTATGTTCACATTAAAATCATGGAAGAATGGTTGAGGCTGAGCTACCTGACACAATCGGTTCCCTATGCTAATAAATTTAAATTTGGCGACCAATTTTACATTGAAATTACGGTTAAATCGGTGGATTATGTTAAACTTCAAGGGCAAAATTGCTGTGTTCGTTTAGAGTTTTCGAAAATCTTGCCACTACAGTTATCTCAAAAGTTCCATTGAAACGTTTATTTGGCGAATTGATTTAAACTTTAATATGACTTTTAGTGGAATTCAAAAGGTTGTGGAGCACATTTGAATCAAATATAATAATTTTACTTTAGAGGGTTAGAGTGAATTAAACTTTATTTAGTTAACTTCCTTTACATTTGTTGCACGGGCATCGTCGTGCGGGTACTGCTAGTATATATATATATATATATATATATATATATATATATATATATATATATATATATATATATATATATATATATATATATATATATATATATATATATATATATATATATATATATATATATATATATATATATATGGAAGTTATAAAAAATTATCCATGAACAAATTGAAATTTTAAGAAACTTTACAGAAACATTTGAAAATTTGCGAAACAATTTAAACATATAAAAAGAACAAACATGGGTATTGTGCTGCCTTATCTTCAGAGAGCAGGAGCAGCGGTTAAAATATTTTTAACTTTGTAGGTTTCAAAAGAGGTAGTCTATCAACAAGTCAGCAGATTTATTATGATATTTTAATTGTAAAATTTAAGTTGTGTAATTTTTTGTATTTTACTATTAAATAATAAAAAAAATATATATAAAAAGTTTTCAGTTTTAATGATTTAAATGTATTAAATTTTATGCATTTACTGCCGTATCATAATAAATCTGCTGACTTGTTGATAGTCTACCTCTTTTGAAAAATAGAAAGTTAAAAATATTTTAACCGCTGCTCCTGCTCTCTGAAGATAAGACAGCACATTACCCATGTTTGTTCTTTTTATATGTTTAAATTGTTTCGCAAATTTTCAAATGTTTCTGTTAAGTTTCTTAAAATTTCAATTTCTTCATTTTTTTTTCAAATCTACACATCTTTCGACACTTAGGGGAATATTTTTTATACCTTCCATATATAATTAGCTATTAATATTAAGCTGCTATTAAAGCGCTTGTTAATTTGCAAAAGTTTAATAATTTTCCATCTTGCATATATATATATATATATATACATATATATATATATATATATATATATATATATATATATATATATATATATATATATATATATATATATATACATACATAATTGCATTTTAAACTGTCACTTTTAAGAAAAGATCTAGAACCGCTCGCCCCTTTTAATACATAACCATACATAGCTTAATTTTCGTTTTTAGACATTTCCGTCGAACAGCTACGGAAACTTTCATTCTCAAAGACAGCTTAGTGATTTTGTAAAAATAATTATGATAGGAAATCTCGACCTACCCGTCTGTTTTCCAATCGTGACCAAAAAGAGCCTAAACTTGCGTTTTTACGAGATCAGGTTCCAAAAATTTCTATATGAGAGCCACATGACTTCACCCTATTTTTGTGTCGTTAGATAATCCCCTAATAACACCAAAGGTAGGTAATAATCGAATTTTTCATAGTGCGATGTGAAAAAAATTTGCAGAGAAAACTCCCGAACTTTTACCGTTCCCTCAACATCAACAAAAATAGTTTAAATTTGCTCCTTAAAATAAGTTCATTTTTGAAAAATCTTTATCCCTAGTAAAAGGTCTCAAAAATTGTCAAAAATTGCCTCAATTTTAAATGTTTCACCCGGGGGCGGAATCTGAACCCGCGTCTCAACACCACGAAACCTTAAGATTAAAGAAACTGCCTTTTTCAGACTTCATTTTCAAAACAAATTTCGGGGGATATTCCCGGTATTGCACCGCCGTATTTACTCTGATGTCACCAAAGGCATACTTAAACTGCTGGTATCTTATCTAACCTTCAAAGCAATAAATTACTACAATTTTATTTCAATTGAACTTACCTTGTAATTTGTAAATTCAAATTACTTCAGTTCTCTTTTTTTTAAATAAAAACTTGATTGACAATCTTTAAGGGTGCAGTTACGGGCCATAGTTTCAAGTCTTTGTCCATCCTGGGAGAAAAAGACACAGATTTTCAGAGGAAAAAATGTTTGCTTTTTCTAAAAATTATCTCATAAAGAAAAAAAAGCATGTTTTTTCACTCTGTAGTATTTTTTTAACTATATTTGTTTATTCAAAACGATAAAGTTAAGCCAGTCAAAAAAACTGCTCCCCCCCCCGTTTCGGTTTTACGCTCGTCTGCAAAGGGGGCGCTGAAAAAAAACTAAATCCAAAAGGGGGCGGTAGCTGTTAAAAGGTTGAGAACCACTGGACTACACGACTAGTGAAATAATGGAAACATTTCAAGCATTCATTCAGCATCTCGCAACACATTTTGACGCAAAAAGACAAAACAACGATATTTATTCCTTCTTCGATTTTCAAATAATTAAGAAAGAGTTCATGTTCATTTGAATCAAAATATTTGAAATGGAGGAAAAACCATGAAAAATATTCACGTGAAATTTTAGAATAAAATTGCATCAAAGGCTTTCAGAATTTCGGACCATTTGAATGTAAAAAGACAAACGGCATTCTTTTTTCAAAGAGAAAAAAAAAGTATACATTTTCTGTTATTGTGTTGTGAAGCGACACATTTTTGTGACAAATTATTCCCCAGGCAATGCAAGTGTTTCTTCTATCAAAAAGAAAATCTTCGATTCGTAACTATCTCACAATGGGGCAGGCTGTTCACCTTCTTTTTCGGGATTGCATTTTGTCGTGCTTCTTCCTTATCAGTTCATTTTTATCTGTCACGTGATAAAACAGATATTCCCGAACCGTTCGGTTGAGTTTGAAAAGTGAAAAAGATATGAAAATTTTTGCTTCCTTGAATAAAGATGATGTATTTTTTCGCACCCCGTCTTTCCTTTTATCAGTAACACCTTAAAGCTTAATATATTTTAAAGACTTTTTTTTCTCCAGTTTCTTAGAAAGAAGAATGTCTTTAGTATGATCTGTATAGATTTAGAAAAAGATTGGCGATGCATTTTGAGGGTCATTAATAAAAATAAAGCTAAAATGTTCTTGGTTATTTTTAAAATGTATGCTTAATCCGATAGGAAAAAAATATATTGTCAGATTATTTTTGCAAGAGATCTAGAAATTGACATTCGTGTCCTGCTTACTTGTAATGCGTTCTCCAGACAGAGTCTGTGAGAACGCTTTGGGAGGCAACACTTTATTGCATTCCTTGCGCTGTGTACTGTGTTTTTTCTTTATTTTTAAGTGTTTGTTTTTGCTAGATTTAGAAATAAAAAAAAAGAAATGAACACAAGAAATCAGTTCTTTGAAAAGTATTGTTCTTTTTAATTTGAAAAAATATGATTTGTACATGCTGCAGGCGTTACTGCACTGTCGCTACCCAAATACATTTAAATAGTTATTTTTCCAGAAAAAAAATGTTTTAGAAAGTTAACACTTATTATATGATACATAATGGTTCCTCATATTCGTACATATCAGAGGTTTTCAAAGTCCATGCCATCGCGGATCCCTAGATTGAAAAAATACCTCAAAAAAAAAAAAAAAAAAAAACCTTTTTGTGATGCATTTGAATCTTTTTTTTTGCAGTAGTTATCTATTTACATGTTTTTTTTTTTTTTTAACTTATTTCTCTACTATTCACCCCTTTACTTTATTTTCGGTTGTGAAAGCAAAATATAATGTGAAAATATACTTCTAGGAATAAATTTTATTAGGTTAGTTCAAATTAAAGCTGCTGGGAATAACGAACATATTAGAGTTAATGAACAAAACAATGTTAGCTATGTTCAGGCGAGATAATTCTAATTGAAAGTTGTGTATTCATGATACATTAGGCTTTCAAATAACAATATGAAAATGTGCAAATATGTTTATTATTGTGTTAGAAACATAATGTCAGTTCTCAGATAGCAATCCTTACATTTATTTTTAAATTGTATATCCAGATTGGTAGTAAAGCTATTATTTAGAAAAGTGCTGGTTTAAGTTCCAAGTGAATTTTCACTAGTATTTCAATTACTTGTCAAAAAAAAAAAAAATCCGCGAAAGAAGCTAATGTTTTGTTTTCATTTCATCTAATAATATCAAGAAAAAAAATTTCTTCAAAAATATTTTTATTATATTTCAAAAATCAGATCGGTAACGTGTCCCTACTAGTAAAGCTCAGCATGCAAACAGGTCATGCGCACTTTCTAACTTCCCAACAAAATGCGCTTGCACAAAAAAACGATTCTATTTTAAACCTTCTAATTATATTTTACTTTATGCTTACTTAAATCGACCTCTGATTTTCTAGCCGATGCAAAATAAACGTGTCCCTCAGTTCCGCCGTCAGATTCTGATCAAGAAATTAAATTTCCTGCAACTAATTAAAGAAAAGCAAGCAGAAGAGCTGAAAAAGTTGAACTTGTGTGTTGTTTTACAGCAAAACAAATGTTTTATTAGCTTGTATTTGGTAATCTCATAGTTTATTTTATCTAAAAACTTTATCGGTCGTTTTTATTTCCAAGAAATGTTTTTTATAATGAAATATAATTTTTTAGCTAATATATATATTTTAATATAACTATCTTAATTCTATGTTAAAAATACAAGGAAATGATATCATTTTTAGAGATGTTAACGAAGCCTGAAAGCATAAACTCAGATATGTAGCTGATATAAACATCATATCTGTAACGGCTTAAAAGTGAGTAATCCAAGGAGGGGGCAAATGACTTCCTTGACCTCCCCCTTTTATTTTCTTGCATTTAGACCCAATTTAGACTTAGAATCCAATACTAATTTTTTCTACAAAAAAAAAAATCACAAAACTCCAACTTCAAATTGGCACTTTTCAAAATATTGGCTCAGTACGTATTAAAACCAAGGATTCTTTTTGACTCGCTGAGAATTTGCGTCTACGTAAGCAGTTGCCTACTTATTTTTTTCCTTAAATGTGTTTATAAAGCACATATCAAAATGGACACATTGTCTTCATTTTGAAGTAAAATATGGTTAATCACACTGATTTCAACGGACCACGTTTCGAAAATCTTTGGAACATATCAGTTAGAAGCCAAAGTTTAAAATTCCGGGAGTTAAGGGAAAATCTATGTAAAAATGCTTTATCCTTGCAAATGAATTGTGTAAACATTAGCTTTGTTATTACTTTGGAGTTTTATAAGGTGAATTTGATATTTTTTCGCTTGTGGTTAGATTTTTTCTTATCCTTAATTATGCATATTAGTCCAAATGAGACTGGAACATTTTTCCAAGCTAAGATCAACTCATATTCTAAATTGAATCAGCTTATAACAGAACAATTTTCAAAACCCCCGTTTTTAGTTTAAAAAAACAAGGAATTGTTTATATTCATGTGTAAGAAGTGTTCTGACATTTGTTCTGTAGAATATAAACGAAAAAAAATGCGATGGTGCATATTTTAGGTAAGTTAAAAATTTACTGAATAAATATTTCAGGAGCGTGAGACTAAAAAAGTCGCCTTCTGGGAAAAATCTTTCTTCTATTTTCTCAGAAACACAGATGCACTAAACATTGGAGGATGAAATTGCATTTTTCCTTAAGAATGTGTAGCAGAAGAAGAGATTAAAATGCGTTTGAGGAATTGAGTCTGTAATTCCATCTGTTTTTGGTTTGAAATGGAGAGTCAAAAGAAAATATTTCCAATCTTACTTACGGTTATTTTTTCTGATCGGAAAAAAAGCTGTTATAAGGTTTTATTTACTTTAGTTTTAAAAACTTACCACAGCAAAGTTTTAAAAAAAGTTATTTTAAAACAAAATTTTCTTATTTGTCGAATACTAACATATGTTTTTATTACTGGGAATAAGATTCAAAATTATTCGAAATAGTAATATTTTCCATCGTATAAAGAACTTCAGTGAACTCTCCCTTATGCGCCGGCCCAAGGGACCAACAGAAAAAGGCACATAAGTGAACAAGGCTATTTAAAAGACTAAAACGCCACATATGTTCTAATGAAAGAATACATAAGAATGTTTCTATAGAAAAGGGACATGTTAATAAAGTTTGGCATTTACTGTAACGTAGCTAACATGATAAAGAGAAAACAAAAATTGTAGCATACCTAATTACAAACTGTTCCCTTTAAAACGATGCATAATAGATAATTGTCCCTCTCCGAATTCGAGTTCATGCTGAAAAATGCCTTCCGTGAGCAATAAAGGTGAAAACTTAAATAGAAAAAAGAAGAAAAATGCTTATTTCTTAAAGAAAATAAATAACATTTTGTACATTTTAGGGAGAATTCAGCCTATACGTGAAATATTTATCTTTAGAGAGAAGCATAAACGAAAGATACTATCATTATTTTAATATGGAATGGTCTGGGACCATTTAAAATCGTCATATAAGTGAAAAAGCTGCATGAATTAGGCGGCTTATAAGTGAGAGTTCACTGTAGTTTCAAAGCATTGCATTATGTAATGTAATAGAACTCCCTGTCATAGAATAAATTCATAGTAGTTTGAATCACATTTATAATACTCTACGAGCAGTATTTTATTTTTCAAAAAATAAGTGGTGGGGCTATCGTTTTTATGAAGAGAAGAAAAGCTTTGCATGAACCAAGTGATTATCTGAAGTAGTGTTAGGGAAATGGGTATACGCCCAAAATGCCGTGGCCGAAATGCCGCGGGCCAAAATGTTGCGGGCCAAAATGTCGCGAGCCAAAATGTCGCCGGTCAGGGCAATGGTACCTTAAAGACGGACAGAAAAATCAATCTCACTTTATATTTAATTTTCAATTTTCAGTATAAACCGAATACATTTTTTTAAATCTTGGCACTTTAACACTTTTGCTACCACCGGGACATGTATGTCCCGCAGGCAGTTTCAAATGATCCTATGGGCTAAATATGCTTTGCATTATTGTGAGTGCATGTCCCGCTGGTATTCCTTAAAATCACTGAGAATTCAGTGTGATTTTCTTCCCTTTTCAGAATTTTATCCATATTCTGTATTGTAACTGATGTATTTAAGTACCGTAAAATGGGGTGAATCGGAACACTTTTCAGCTTTGATTGTAAAAAAAGCAGTTAAAAGATTTTTTTTCAATTTGATTTTCTGGGTAAAAACTTCGGTCTTGCTTTACTTTTGATATTCCAAGCAAACACAAAACATTTTAAACAGTTATTATTAAAATATATAGGAAATTATGGGTGTTCCGAATCACCCCGCTCATAGGGGTCAATCGGAATACATGTTAAAATTTGTATTTTTTTCCATGAAAACCTGTAATAGGTCTCACAAATATGAGTAATATTGATCAGGGAGAACAAGAACAGATAATTACTGTCAAATAAAAGTATAATTTCAATACAGTAAACGTTTATAATTTGTCAAAATTCAAAATAATTTTGAACTTATGAAAAAAGAAAAGTAATTTTAAGAAATGCTTTTGACTTGAAATACAAAGATTTAACCCGAATGGAAGTCACTCATGTCGTCCACAAATATGTACTTGTCCTTAAAACTAGCAATTGTGACTTGGCTTAAGTTTTTTCATAGCATCTTCTGGGATGATCTCTGCCTTTTCTTTAGTTTCCTAAAATCTCTGGGTTTCGGGGATTGTCCTGAAAGATTTTTTCGCTTATTCGTCACTGTCTGTGTGCTTTCCTTTTGCTATATAAAGTCTATATGACTTTCCTCCTCGTATTTTAAATAAAAAGAAGTCTCCTGGAGAAAAAATCTTATGAAATCTACAACTTTCTGTCATTCTAAGATCTAGTTGCTCACGAGAAGGGATAAACAGTAATAAATCCTTGTCCTTGTCTTGATTAGAGGAATTGGGGTTAGAATCTTGATTTTTCAAACAGTTTCCTTCAAATAAGTTTGAATTGGAACAACAGAACAAAGTGTTCCGATTCACCCCGCATTTTTTTTCCAATGGCATTTTTCAGAATTCTTCATTTTTATGACACAATTTATAAAAAATGTAAATTCTAATGTGGTATTCTGTTGTTCAGATACATGTATAATTGAAACATACCACTCTTAGGTTTAAAATATAAGAAGGTTTGTTCTTGCATATGAAGTATTGCAGTCTATGAAAATGTGATGTTTTCTAGCATTCCACTTACAGCCCTCCTTAGAAGCCAGTAGCGTTGCCAGATTGACAAAAGTAATTTTTTCCTACTTCCTATCATCTTACCTTTCTAAAAAAAAATAATGGTGAAAAATGCCCAATAGTATATTTATGAAGAATTTCTTTGTACGGTCTGGAAGTTTTGTTCCGATTGACCCCGCTGTTCCTATACACCCCATTTTACGGTACTTATTTCATTTTTTATCAGAAAAAAAATGGTGATGAAAGGGTCCAGTAATTGCTCATTCTTACTCGTGTTTTCCCACTAGTTGGTCTCATTCACAGTTGATAATTAAACGTCGTTTAAAAAAAAAACTGAATTTTCAATTTTATCGGTTTTTCATCAAGCAAAATTTTGGGTGCTCACATTTTTTCGTGACTCATAAAGTATTTGCACTCATAACGTAAAGCTCAAATGATTGCATGGTAGACTGTTCGGCGCAATGAATAGTGGGATATAAAAGAGATAGAACTCGGAAGCAAAATTACTTCTTCAAAAAATCAAGGGCCAAGTGAATAATGCAATATCTTTGTAATGAAACGTTTTCTATTTGATAAGAGTCAGTAATTTTCATCAAATAAATGCTCAAATAAGCGAATAAATAAATAAACAAATCAATGAATTAATTAATGTATGAGAAAAAAATAAGTAAATAAAATAGATAATGAATAACAAAATGAATAAAAGAATGAATAAATAAGTGAATTAGTAAGTAAAAGCAAGTGGGGGGGGGAATAAATTAATGAATGAAGAAATGCGTACGTGATTTAGTAAATAAATGCATAAAAGTAAACGAAATGAACTATTTCACTTTTTCCAGCATGCACTTGACAAATTGCATTGAACATTTAAAATCAAAACATGCCAAATATAAACTCAATAAGGACTTCACTGGACATTAGTGGATCTCAATTATTAGTTAAAATACAAATTACAAAACTTCTTCATTTTAAAACAGCAAGATATATTTTTGAAAAACCACAAATATTACAATGAAGTTATCAAATTCTTGAAATGACTTGAAAAAACTTTTTCGTTGATCTTTGGAGATATTTACTTTTTGACAGGAATCAACCTTATGTCTAGTATTATAGTTAAAATATTGCTAGATAGATGGCGCTGCAAACTGGAAATATTATGCCTTTTCACTTTGCCTCACATTCTCCTACGATAGCATAAAAAAGGGTACATATCTGTTCAAAACTCTTTTGTCTTTTTTCATAATCAAAGATTAAACGCTTTTTTTGCAGTACATTTTTTGCAGTAAATGTATTTTTGCAAAGGACTAAGTGCTTAAGCTTTAAGAGAAATGATATTAAAAGTTAAAAAAATGTCATAAAGTCTCTTAACTGATAGAAGTTTTTAAAACGATTAATTCCACTAAATGGTATTATTTTTACTTTTTTTTCTTCGGATTAAAGCACAAGTTGAACGTTTATCTTTAAGCTTTTCTTTTTAAAAAAGAGTTACGAGTAAATTCATTTCAAATAGAATTATTTAATTATTATTATTTCTTTACTCAATCGGGACATTTTTTAAAAACTTTTAGTGAGATTACAACTAAGCTCAGTTTTACTGCAGTTAAAGAAAAAAATTAAAGTTATAAAAAATGCTTTTCATCGTTTTATAATAATTGTTTAAAAATTGTTTTTCAGTTAAAAGCACGACATTTTATGTGCTTTTAAGAGCTAAAACTAGAAAATAGTTGCAGTTATTTATGCATTTTCAGTAGAGAAAAATAATTTATTTAAAAGAAAAAAATTCAGAAAGTATTAACGTATAAAAGTATTAGTTAAATAATTTTTGAGTTTAAAAAAAATGTTGTTTATTAAAATATGAGTTTGTTGAAAAAATATTTTTTTTTTCTAGAAGTTAAGTGAAAAACAAAAAATAAGCTTGCAGCTTGCAATCAGTTTTTACATTTTAATCCGCTATTGATCTATCCTAAATCTATCACTTTTTAAAAAGAATTCGCATACAGAATTTTTTTCAAGATGAAACATGGTTAACATTTTGCAACTTTGTTTTTTGAAACAATATTCTTAGAAAAGACTTCTAGATTTAGGGAAAATAATGTCAAGATCGTCGAGAAAGGGGAAAGGGCAAGCCAATTCATTGTGTAAGGTCTCGTGGAGAGACTGAGGGAACAGAAAGCTTAGTTGAGAAAAAAATGTAAAAGCAAATAAATGCCCCGCTTTTTGTTTAATTTTAATTTGGGATAGGGGGAGGGTATAAGCAACTTTCCCTGGTCGCAAGTTTTTTATCTTTCAAGTTCCACGTGGGAAATTCTAATTTTCCTCCTCTTCGTGAGTTAGTTTAACAACCACCAGAATAAAAAAAAGGACTATAAAATGTTTTTGAGGGGAAATTATAAGGTTAAGTTGAATTTGCTTCTGTTTGAAATGTAAGTAGGACTTTACTAAAATGCGCAAAATGTGGGGGGAGCAGAAGATGAAGTTCTGGTTTTCAGCGTTAAAAAATTAAATCATACTGTCAAACAGTGCAACTCAGTGAAAATAGTTTTAAGAAATGCATTGATTTGAGTTCAGTAATAAATGCTGAAAGGAATTTTATCGTTATTTCCAGAGCAAAAGGGTCACAGAGTGGAATTATTCCTTAAGGAACCCCTTTTTTCAAGTACGAGACAGTAATTTTTCCCCCCGAGTTAGTATTTCTTGTATGGCTGCGAAGTTGGAGTTGAAGTCAAGAAGTCGGAGTATAAGAGTCGGAAATGGAGTTGGTGGCTCTGAAATTCTAAAAGTAGGAGTCACTTATATTTTTCCAAACCTGTATTTCTGCCATGGCTATGGAATCAGAGTCGAAGTTGAGGTGTCGGAATTAGATTCCTTAAAACAGATTATTCAAAAAAAAAAAAAGAAAAGAAAAGAAAGAAAAGAAAAAGAAAGAAAAAAAATCTATACATTCTTCATCAAGAGCGTTCGGACAAAGTTTGTGTGAAGGGAATTGCCTTGGTTGAAGGATCTACATTGGTCTTAAATTTCACCGTAGGCGCTAATGTTAAACTTATTTTGAACTGATCAAAATGGAACGAAAAATTGTTGTTATCCAAAAGTGAAGAATGGAAAGTGCATTTGCCGAGATATTGTGACAAAAAAAAAAAAAATCTCTCTAGAATCGCATTGTTCCCTCAAAAAGTTGCGAGGGGAGGAGGTAGGGGCAGACAGACTGACATACGCACATTTCAATTTTTCCTCATTGATTTTTAATACTGAGTTATTTATTTATTTTTTTTTTTTCATTTTTGATTTTTGATGTTTTGGATTTTGTGATGTTTTTACGATGCGTTAAACCACATTTCATACCTTTTTTGGGTGTGTTTTTTAAATTTACTGAAATGTAGGCTAAAACGGAATGAAAATAATATTTTAACTAATTATTTAGTTTTAATTAAATTCTAAGGAATAAAATCTATAAATAAATAGTACTGGACTAGTTATGAGTAAATCATAAAACTCAGTGTACGAATATAACTAACTAGCAGCAAATTTTACGAACATCAAATTGTTGTCAATGAAATATTAATAAATAATACCCTAAAAACCTAAATTACAGTACATTATGTTTTGTACAAAATATATACGTATTCGAAAGTGATACTGCTGAACTTATAATACGAAAATCAATACGGAATGTTTGCCCTAGTTCTTTAGTGCCAAGCTTTCATAATATCCAAGCGGAGTGATATGACGAATAGATGCCAAAATGAAAAGTTCAATCGACGTTCACAGCTTTTCGTTCCTGAATGGGGAACCAATTTTCTGCTCCAACTTATATTCAATGGCTCAGTGGATAATGCATATTTAAAACTATTTTCCCTGACTTATTTAAATGGAATTTTATAGGTGACGCGTCAAGAATCCGATGGAATCTAGGGATGCATTTTATTCGGTGTATTTCAATCAGGACAGCGAAATATCTGTCTTAGTCCATGTACAGTTTATCATTTCTTATTTTTATTAATATTTATTTATTATTTATTTTTGAAATAAAGTATAGATAATCGTTGAAGATAAATAATGAGAATATGTAACCAAATTTTCATCTAAAAGTTGAGATGATTCTATTCAAGAAATGAATTGATTTATTTTGGATACAACTTCGCATAGGTACCTTTTAAATAACTTTTCGTTTTGAAAAGTGAAGTTTAAAAGCATGTTTTGAGATGAGGGAAATGTGTATATGTTGGATACACTGCCCTCCCCCCTACCCAGCAAACCTTTTTGGGGGAGTAGTCCTTTTCGAACAAAGCTTTTCATTTTGTTTAAAAGCTCCCGGGGAGGACTTTTCACTTATGATTTTTTAAAAAATAAGTTTTAAAATAAAGTTTTGATCATTAAAAAAACTAGACAGACGCATTGTGCCTCATTGAAATTTAAGACGTACATACATTAAGAAATACATGGTGAATTTTCTTTTAGAAAACTTTGTTGAGAAGAAATCTTGACGGAAATCTTAAAAACTTATACAAAAAATTTCTTTTTCGATTTGTCTATTTCAAAGATATTTTTAAGCAGTTCAAGAAAAGTTAACATTGTCACCTACGCAAAAAAAAATCATATTCTTTCATCAAAGAAACCAACAACACTAACATTTTTTAGTACCGAAAAGTTAAGAAAGCGGAAAACTGAATACAAAAGTAGTTCTTTTGTTTTAAGAAGTAGATAAGAAGTTTCAATCGAAAATCAAACCGCAGTTTTAGATAGACCTATTACAGATAGAAGTTGGAGATTGATTGAACGAAAGTAAATTTAAAATTTTGCTACAATTTAAACAACGTCTTCAGACATAAATGTGGAAAATGTATGTCGTCGCATCCGATTTTGCTATTAATGTCTTAGAGTCCTAATGTCTCACTAATGAAGAATTTTGTTGTGAACAAGTGCGAGAATTCGATAACATCTAAATCTATTGGAATCAGATTCACTGAATGTTCCGCATAACTAGTATATCTTGAATTTTATCCAATACTGCTTTATCCAATACTATCAAAAATACTTGCTTGATTTTGGTACGACAGAAAAAAATATATTGTTTAACCCTCGCATGATATAAATGCAGCATGGTATTTTCAAATCCATTATAATTGTGGATCTATCCTTCTGCATAATTCGAACCCACGCCTCTACAAGATGCCTTTATTGCATGTAGCAGTGCGATATGGCATTTTGTTAAGAACAATGATTAGTTTTACTGCTGTAAATACTGAGATTTTATCATCATAAGCAATTTTTTGAATAGACTTCTGATAGTGACTTTTGTGTTGATACAGACAGTTTATCCTTTTTTAATGCTGTGGGATTTATACGTGAATACAAATTTATTAACTGTTAAATATCCATAGTTAATATTTTCTTGATCAAGTGGTACATAGCTAAGACTGAAGCAAGTGTACGTTACCTCCCCCCCCCCCCATTCCCGAGAAAGAAAGAGGAGGCTACTAAAATTCAAATAAATTTTACGAAATATTCCAAATGTATTTCTGCTCTGAAGTCAGTTAAAATTAAAAAAAAATGTACCACTGTCAGAAAGAAATAGCCGCATACAGTTATTATAGGCATTATATGTCCAAACGAAAATTCCAATTGACTATTAATGCTGTACTTTGACGACAATACAAAGAAATTCTAAATATATATCGAAATTTTTGGTGTATTTTAAGATTGATTTTAAGCGGTTTAAAATTTATGTTTTTTTTTGAACTGCTATTTACGTGGTATCTGTTTAAATGCCGACCACCTCGTCTAGTGATCACTGACCAAGATGGAGCATTCCCGGGTTCGAATCCCGGCTCAGGCATGGATGTACTTTCTCTCTCCTGCCCTTCTCCTTTTTTAGTGTGTGTTGTTGTGCTGTGAAAAGTTGCTCACTCTATAAACGGGTCCTTATGGCATTCGTGTACTGTGATGAAACTCGGACTTCACACCAAATTACGGTACAGTTAGAGAAGTGAAGCAGCGCACCCCAAATTGCCAGCTTATTCGGCACAATGCAACAGCAACAAATATTTAAATATTTTTAGTCTTTTTAATTATTTAATCTTGGTCGAAAAGCATTTTGTAGAATATAAATATTTATTTTTAAATATATATCAATCATTTTATTTTTCATCTTTCTGGCCCTGTCTTATATGAATTAAGCAACTGAATCCGCAAAAGGTTTCAATATTTTTCCAAACTTAAAACATTCATGCCTTAAATTAATTTTAGAAGTGTTTGAATTTAAGCTTTCTAGAGCAATTAAGCTTCTTAGAGCAATTAGTAGATGGATTGAGAGGACTAAGAGTATTAAAATGGAAATATGACTACATTTAATTTTAATACAATATAAATCACTCTCAAAATGATAGAAAACATTAATAAATATCATTATGACAATGGGTAGATGAAGCGTATTAGTAAATGCTGCGCTAACTTCTTTATTTTCTCGTTCTTTTTAAATATCTATTAATGTAAATTGCTATTAAAGATATTGTGATGTACGCGCATTTAATAGCAATGATAAGATCCTTAATGCAATACTATTTTAATAATATTTGCAACAACTAGATAAGAAAACTGGAATTACTTTGCGTAATTACATGCGAAAAATAACATTTACTGAATTAAAATCCTTTATTTATTTCCAACATAATAGTACTTCGAAATGCTATTTTAGTATAGAAAAAAACTATCTCCAATCATAGTATTATATCCAAACGAATTATTGTTTATTTCTATCAGTAATTTTATTCTAGTTGCATTGAAATTGCATTTTTTCTATCATTAATTTGCCCTATCATATTTTAGTTCAAAATGACATTTTAAATAATGTTTTTTTCCAACGCTGTTGTTGATTTTATTCAGTTCACTAATGACATTTGTATAATTTCTTTTCTTTCTTCTTTATAAGAGATGTGATTAATGATGTAAAAGTATGCTTCCTCCTTCCATATAAATAACGATGCTCTTCTATTTTTGGCGGGTTTTTTTTGTAATACTAACGTAGACAGCTAGATAATTTAGTAGGCATAATTAAAAGAAATAATTCATTGCACTCTGCTCCGATGCTCAATATATCACGTATGATTAGGAAGCAATCTAATGATCTGAGGACCACCAAAGGCATTTAGAGCACGTAAAATTAATTGCGTATGTTGAAGCATGTTCATATCTAGCTTACAAGATTTGAAGAAAAACATAAAAATGTTACATATTTATTGTTAAAGGATATAGTAATGAATAGAGCCTTTAATCCCCTATTTACTTATTTTCAATTTCCCCACTCATATTTAATAATGTTATGATAGCTACTGGTATTAAAATAAAGGAAAATTCTTAAATATTCTTCAGTTAGCCAAAACTAGACTAACAGTGTTAAGACAAAGCATTTAGAGGGTATTATTAACCTCGATCAAAGTCATTTTGACACCCAGTAAAACGTTGTACCTTATTAGATGTTTTATTAAAAAAGTGTAAAAAGGGAAAAGCGGCTGTAAATCAGAAAAAACAGTTTTTTAAATTCTTAGAAACTTACGCTTTGTATTTGGTACTATCACAGTATTTTTGGAATACATCACATTGAATAGAATATTAGATTCCCAGGGCGAAAACTTTTGACCTACTTTGAAAAAAATGAACCGTTGTTTTTACAGTATAATACTGGCAGTCGAGGTTCCAATTTTAAACTGTAAAATGCACAGTAATAAACTGTAAAACTAGCAATTTTAAGTGATGAAAATCCTCCTCGGATCCACGATTTTCTGGTTTTTTGTGTGTTTTCTTTTTTTTTTCGGTCTAAAAATGTTGCAATAAGTTTAGAAAAATTAAACGCTCATTTTTAAAATAAAGCTTCAAATAAGTTGATTTAAAACAGTAGAGGTTGAAATTACTTCCAACTTCCAAAATAATGGAAATGTTTTTTGCATGCAGCAGGATTAAAACTTCAAGAATGACAAGCAGTTATAGGTGAACTATGTATAAAAAGTTTCTGTTCAGGAGGTAAAAATTAAGGAAATTCAGCTAAAATGTTATAGGATCGACGTCAAAATTATTTTAACCTTTTAAAACTTATCAAAATAATTAAAGACCATACAATATTAATTAGAAAATTTGTTTCTTGCGATACACGTCTCTAATGCATCTAAAATTGCAGCACCCCCACATTTTTTTGTTTCTACATTCTTATAGATGACTTAAAAAGAAATATTGAATGAGCAATTGATAGATTTTGAAATATATGCCTTCAATCTACCCATTTTACTTTCGATTTCACCTCGCAAATTAAGAGGATTAGACATTTCTACTGACTTTATAGTAATAAATTGTACAGCAATTTTTACAATTTATTACTATAAAATTAGCTGTATTATACTGTAAAAACAGCATTCATTTCTTACAGTGTATTTAGAGTAGGGGTGCGACATCGAAGGCAAAACATCGATGTTTCAAGACATCGATGTTGGAAAATAAGGACATCGATGGTATTGATACATCGACCAAAAAACATCGATGTTTTCAAACATCGATGTTTCAAAGCATCAATCTATTTTTTTCTTAATTGCTTACACATTTGAATATACAGTTATTCAGTTACTTCCCATTACAAGCACCTCTATATATCACTCAATTGGATATACCTTTTGTCTCCTGGAAAAGCATCAAAAGTAAGATATCGATGTCAATTAAGAAAACTTTTTTCAGTGAGATATATACTGCAACTGTTGATTAACTGTGTAACTTTTTTTTGTCGCATATTTTTATAAAACTTTTTTTTTTGCTGAAATGTAAAACATCATCGAAAAAAATATCAAATGCAAAACAACGATGTTTAAAAATCATTGACAGTAAATCATCGTTAGTTATTAAAAAAAAAAAACTTTTTTTTTCAATTTGGTAGATATTGCAACTAGTGGTTAAAGAAAGATGAATCTTTTTTATCGCATATTTTTATTGTTTTTTGCTGAAATGTAAAAAGGACATCGAAAGAAGAAAAAAAAAAAAAACATTGAACGCGAAACAACGATCATTAAAAGACATTAAAAAAAAAAAATGGCGAAAGCAAATTAGAGATGTTTCAGAAACATCAAGCAAAACATCGATAATAATCATAGAAATTTTTTTCAATGAGGTTAATATTGCAACTTCTGATTAAAGATGAAAACTTTTTAATAAGTATGCTTATCGTATATTTTTCTTTGGCTTTCTTTGCTGGAATATAAAACATCGACATCGAAAACAACATCGAACCCAAAACATCGATGTTGGAAAAACATCGACCCTCAAACATCGATGGTAAAAACATCGATGTTCTGACAGAAACATCGATATTTCTTACACATCGACATCGATGTCGCAGCCCTAATTTAGAGTGTAAGAGAAGATTCCAAACACCATATTCCCGATTACCCGATTACGCATCTCAAGAATACTTATTTTGTACAATAAAAAGTTTAAAACTGATTGTATAGCAACGACAGTAGAGTACAGAATTGGGTCTTCTAAGAAATCTTTTCTTTAAACCGGAAAAGAAAACTAGAATTTTTTTTTAAGTCTAAAATTCTTAACATACGAAGTTGCGCAAAGTAACCATTCATACACTGCCAACTCGGCCATTTCGATCCATTTACTGCAGTTTCCTGCTTATTATGCACTTATTAGCATGGAATGTGAAATAAATCAAAGTTATAAATATGTAAGTCGATAATATTTGAAGGGTCAGGGGAAAAACCACGGTAGTCACATTTGATTCATTTTGAGAAAAACGAAATTTAAACTTTACGAACTCATAAACTTCCCCAGTATACTTGTTCTAAAATGACAATAATACATGGACTACAGTGTTTTTTCACGAATATTGCATATAATAAACGAAATTACACTTATTTTTCTAACAGGTGGTAGCATCAGTTTAAATTCAACAAAAAATGGACTACCGTGGTTTTTCCCCCTGACCCTTCATTTGCATGGAAAAATCTCTACTAACATCAGTATGTCTGACACAAATGCAAAACAAAAAAACAAAAAAACAAAAAAAAAGTGTGTGTAACAACAATATTCAGTGTGTGTTAATAGTTGTTTTGAAAACTCTGTAGGGTGAGTTCTGGTAAGTGCGTCCACGGGGTAAGTGCGTCCACTGGGAATTATATGAACACTGTCCTGAAATGGCTTCTGCAACACATCGACTATGTTAGATAGCTGTCTAATGATAATTTCAATAGGTAGAATTCAGGCCTGGATTCAATAGACGAAACACAATCAGAGACAACTTAAATGTCTTCAAAAAAACTCTAAAGTAAAGATTCAGGAGGTTTTGTTTCAGTTTCTCTTGTAGTCATACCAAGCAATTGAAATCAAGAAATGCAAGTTGTTTCTTTTGAGTAATAGCTACTAATAACATACCTGGGGTATTTTTATCAAATACTCAAACTAAAATGTGTTTATATGACGGTACGCACTTTCCCTTTCTTTAAAGTAAGGTGGGGGTAAGTGCGTACCGTTATGATGGGGCAAGTGCGTACCACTATCATGAGGCATATGAGTACTATTATGCGTACTATTATGCGTACCATTATGATGAGGCAAGTGTGTACCATTACTTGGAAAATCCGACTCTCGTAATTCACCTTTAATTTTGCCTATAACTCTTTTATAAGCCAATTATAAATCCGACGTCATTTCCATCAAGTATTTATATTTACATTGAATGCGGCATAAGATTTCAATTTTATTCATTACCTCTGAAATATATTGGCTTTTAGGTATCAGTTAGTAAATTTTTCGTTGAAAATAGCAATCATAAGCTATACTTAATTTAAACCAAAATGACAAATGAAGCAATGAAATTAAGTGAAACCCTCAATAAGGAACCAACTGATTCAAAAAACGAAGGTGGAGTAATGAATAAATTATATTTAAAAAAATTAAGAACACCTTGTGAAAAACTATTTCAATGTACAAGAAAAAAAAAGTACAAGTATCATATCATGATCAATTATTTTCTTTTTTTGCTCTTTATTTTGTGTTTTTTCTTACTGCTGCTGATTCTAATAAAAAATTTTTTTAAACCTTATTTATTCAAAAAAAGAAGAAAAAAAAAACGAATTATTCACTCAGGTCACCACCTAATGATCTACTATACAAATAGAATTAAAGAAAATCGCAGGGGTATGCATTTAGAACAACACTATTGGCATGTCTCATCTTACATTTAAGAAGGGGTAAGTGCGAACCCTGGCTTAAACACAGACTGATTAATGTATTAAACCAAAATAAACTATGTAGACTATAAGTGATGTTTACTAAATGAAAACAACTTACATTTGCTCACTTGGTCTTATTAAAAGAACAAAGGAAGAATCACAGACGCAACTCTCTCAATCTTCAAATCACAGTTGTTCGCAAGACATGTGGGATAGCACTGATTGCGTTTCATCCATGCAAGCAAGTGCTGATTTCTAGTATTAGGTATTATCCCAAGGCAACTACCTAACATATTTAATATGTGCCAGCAGTTTTTTCCAGCTCATATTCACATAATTTAAGGTGGACGCATTTAACCCGCTAGGTAGGGAAAGTGCGTACCTTAGAATAGGTGTCATAAACCAGGTCACAAAACCTATACTTATGGTTTATTCGACATATTATATGCTTGAAAATCTTAGTAAAGGATCTGGAAAGAAAACTAAAAAAAAGTTTTGAGTGTACAAGATTTTTCAACAGAGCAGCATCCTTGAGAACATGAACTTTGAAAAAAAGGGTACGCACTTACCAGAACTCACCCTACCTCAGAATCAGAATGACGTAAGTCCAAAAAAGGCGATTTTCATTTTATCATTGCATTGCATGTAGAATTTTATTTAACATCGACCCATGTGAAAATTATTCTGCAAAAGAAATTCCTTCACAGTTACTTAGCAGAATTAAAAGAGCTTCAGTGTTATCCTTTGCATGCATCCGAATTGGTGCTCAAAAATGTAATTCGCAAAATAAATACATGTAAAGTGTTACCATATATTTATCTTAAATATATGAATTATTGCAGAGTGATCGCACTTTTCCTTTTCTACTACCTGTACGACTATTTATATGTATTACTGTCGCCGTCTGCATGATTACATGCACTTGCACATATCGTATTACGCGTGGTTGATATTTTCACATTTTCGCTGACCCGAAATTGTAACCTGTGTCCAGTCTGAGGTCTGACGGATTAAAGGGGTTGAGAAATTCGCAATTTCAGAACCGATTCTAAAACGCTGGAGAATGTTACCGTATTTCGCTCTAATATAGAGGATGCTATTTAAAAATGCGAGAGCTTGATGGATTTTTGCTCAAAATGCTACACTGCTCGTAACCCAACACATCGTTCGTGATCCTGTCACTAAGAACATTGTCTGATGTTTCGAGTATTTCGTATACCAAGGATTTTATATGTCTTTGCAAGTAGAAAAAGTCAGATCTGGGAGTCTTGGTGGTAATAAAAAACTTTCACTTTTCCTTAAGCTAACCGTAAGAGTGCGATCATCGCCCTCTAGCGGTCACAGTTCGAACAAATGCATGTTTCAAAACTAAATTTTGAGACACCTTGTATAGGTTGTTCCTTTTTAAATTAAATGACCTTTATGTTTGCAACTATTAGCCCTAGATGCATTCTTCCAGTTGCAAAAATCATAAAAATGAAGTGTAGAGTTAAGGTAGTTAAAGTGACTTCTTAGTTATTTGATATGCAATACTGCTTGTCTTAGTACTCTGAATAGTACTTCGAAGAACAGTAATAGACACCAGTGACATGAACAACGTTTATTAGTTGGAACACATCTTAACTGAATTTGGTTAGTGATGCCAAATAGGAGATACGTTCTAAAAACGATTACGAATAATATATCACAGTATTAAAAGCTTGAAGTTTAAAAAAAAAAAAGAGTCGAAAACTAAGAGAACTTATTTTTCGTAGACTCCAGGTCAGCTAGCTTATAGTTAAGAAAACAGTGCTGGTCAAAAAGGCTGCGTTTCATTCTGCGGTAATTATTGGTCATATTAATGTCACCTTTTCGTGTTCGAATCGTATTTTTATGTTCTTGATTTTCCTAAATTAAAGTTAAGATTCCAAGGATCTGTATTAAATGTTTCATTTTGTATTTTTTTGACTCATTATTTAACTGTTTACCTCAAATAGAGCATTTTTGTCATTTGAACTATGCATCTAGGATGAACGGTTGCGATTGTCATGCAAGCTAGAACGGAGCACTCTGTATATGTATACGTATTACTAATAAATGATAGGAGTAAAACGTTTAAAATAACATTTATTGTCATAAATAAAAGTACTTCAGTCAGCAACATTCATTTAAACATAAATTAGATCATTGAGTACAACGTTACCAAATAGGTGTCATTACATTTATACAATATTGGAGCTCAAGAGAAACATTGTGAAAGAATAATGTATAGACATTTGTGCATAACATTTAACATGCTTTTCAAAATGTTTGTGCATTCATAAAAGTCTCACATTTTTTTATGAAATGAATCATTAAGAATGTTTTGTGCTTTTAAATGCAAAGACATATC
>JAXGGA010016497.1:0-26541 GCA_038373865.1 Uloborus plumipes | reverse complement strand
GGTGCATTTGCTGCCGAAAAGAAATATTGCCTTAACATTTGCGACGAAACTTATCCAAAATGTTAAAGAAGAAGAAAATAATGCTTTACAATTACACTCTAGAAAAAAAAATACTTTTAATAACTTTCGATGTTCAAGCGTCTATTGTACAGCAATTAAAGTCAGCTAGTGATTCCAAGATATAAACACGCTTCTTTCTTGAGTAAGTAAAATAAGCTCTGGAGTCAAAAAAAAAAAAAAAATTGCTTGCAGTTTGGAAAAACGAAGGCTATTGAAAAAGAAAGTTCTGATAAGAAAAAAATTATTTGTTCGAAGTTAAAGCTATGACTAGTGAAATCAGCAGAAATTTTAAGATGTGGCATATAAAAATTTATGTTAACAATTATATACAGAATTATTTTCTTGCTCTTTTAGTCGAAAACTTTAAAAAGAACTTCTTTGAAATATTATTTAAAGGTTTGACTTGGCCAACGTTAAAAGATGCATAATGACATAAAATTTAATTAAGTATCACATTTAGAAAGTAATCTCTATTTATTTTTGGTCGAAAAATGGATAAATGAATCAAAAATATACCATAAACATATTATCTAGTTATATTCTAAGAGCCAGCAACGTTTTCAAGACAGAATTTTAAGTCGTCTGGCTCTTTAATATATCATTTATTCTGCTCTTCCAAACAGCGTGTGGGCTCTCTGACTGCCAGTGACAGTTGCGTTTTTTACTGCGCATCACTTTTTTACTGGTAAAAATAGTGGTTTTTAAATCATTTTAATTAAGCAATTAAACGCTTAAACCTGTTGTAAGAAAGTCATGTACCATATCAATAGAAAGCTCCATTTTTGAGCTTTACAATGGTTTTTGAATAATTATTCTACTACAGTTAGAAGAGTAGTTGCAGTCATTTGCACGCAAAAACTCTTCGTATTTTTACAACCCTGAAGAACTTCGTACATTTTTTTAAAGCACAAATCTAAAAAAGAGTAGAACTACTTATTTTGTCGTATGCGTTCTTCACACCAAATTTCGGGAACATCGGAAATGGTGAGGTCAAAAACTTTTTGTTTATTTCTGATTTGACGTGGAGTTGCTCTAAAATGGTTTAAAAATCACTGTTTTTACCAGTAAAAATATGATGTGCAGTAAAAAACGCAACCGTTACTCGCTGCCAAACAGCCACGCTGTTTGGAAGAGCATAAGAAATGAATGATATGTAAAAGTGCCAGACTTCTTAAAATTCTCGTTTTTTCGACGTTGCTAGTCTAGCACTAGGACTATGATGAATCTTCTTTTTGAACACATTATCTGTTTCTTCAATAATGTTTCATTCCTACACCCCCCCCCTTATCTTCTTACGTTTACCATCTAATCATATTGCGCAGATGAAAAAAAAAGAAAACATTTTAGGACTTTGACATGAATTTTAAAAAAAAAAAATTCTTTTGAAAAATTTTCTGAATATTAAAAATCTTCTGAAGAACTGAGTAGCAAACACAAATGAACTTCACTATCGCAGACAAGGGCGGTGACGACACATAACAGTGCATAACCATAAAATTAGTTCACGCTGGTTACTTAATGAGTTTCAAAAGTATGATACTACTAGAGTTAATGCAAGAGGAATAGGTTTAAAAATTGTGCCTCAAGCTAACAATCTGAAAAATATTCCCTATCGTTAAGCAATGTTAAAGGAAAAAAAATATCTTGAATACTTTTTTTTTTAATTATAAATTCATACGAAACGAGATGGCAAGACAAGACAAAAAATATAAAAATAGTATCTTATTATTCGGCTACATTTCCGTGAAATAATACACGATGAATAATTCAATTTTAGCAACAAACTTCCTTATCATATAGTACCGAAAAAAATCATTAAAACCATTGACACACATTTTATAGCTGCCTTTGAGGCAAACGTGAAAGCACGAAAGCAAGCAACGAGCATCAAATTCCTCACTCATGATCCAGAGCAATTTGTGCAACTTAACAATCAATATACAACCAACAAGGAACGATACCATCAATTCAATTCCAAACTCGACGAAAGCTGGCTCGAGAACAACAAGATGCTCGATTCGATGAAATCTAAAATCGCTGGTTGCCTCTAGTGGCCATAAACCACCCATCATGTGTTCTAAAGTGACCACTTCTCGCCTTCGAAAAGCACGAGCAAGGAATTAAGATCTATTAGCAGGAACCACTTTTTTTTCTTTCGTCATGCCTTGCTTTCCCATCTGTTACCAGTGGAAAGTACGGAAACCACGTTCGGTAAAGGTCAGCTAATTATAAGTTGGGGAAGATACCGTAAACTATGATAAAATACATTCCCTTATGTATACTCTGGTATAATTCGGAGTAATATAAAATGCTTTTACTGGGCATGCAAACCTTTGTAGAACAATAATAAGTGTACTATTATAGTTTTGCCAGCAGAATGCAACTTAGGGACTTCTTCAGTTTCCAAAATTTTACAATCAAACATACTTAAAGTAATGCAAAATTAAACCAAATGATTCAAAGTTACCCTCAAATGACTATAACTGTTTTTATAGTGTTACAATGGTGTAGTTTATGTTACAGATCTTCGCAACTTGCAACAAATTTAACGAAACTGAATCTCTACAAAAACAATATTAATGATCCCGTCTTTGCCAAAAAATTGAGCAAAATCAAAAAGATAGCAGAGGTCCCCCATCTCTTCAGATAATAAAAATTGACAAAAAATGCGTTGCAAAAAAAAAAAAAAAAACTTCAAAAAAAGATTAATTATTCCTTAAAACAAGAAAGAATCTTTTTTACCACTCAATTATACTAGCATACTTATTCATTTTTCTTCTTGTACTTTAAAACCTTATCCAAGTCACGATACTTGTATATTGATACCCTGGAAAATCCTGTAAAAAGGAATACTAAGAGTTTTTTTTTCTTGTTTTTTAAGTTAAAGTTTGCAAAATTAAATTTTACAATTTTGATAATAAAATAGCTTTAAAAAAGCATTCAAGTTTCAGTGAAAAACCTCTCAACATACTCAAGCTTCCACATTCTTTTTTAATATATAAGTTTAAGTTTTCAGTTTTCTAACGTGAAGCTCTCAGTGCGCTTAATTGTTGTAGCTAAGAACAAAGCGGCGCTCTTTAGCAAAGTCCTAGTTTTTACATACAGGGGAAGAATTATATTGGTTACTATAGAGTGGATATTTATTTTAATTAAAATTTTGGCCAAAATTTGTTGCATTAACATTGGAGCACTCTTATATATTTACAAAAGACTCTTACTATATTTTTAAAAAATATTCTATATTTTTCATTGCTCTAGTTAATTATGAATCAAACAAGGCAATCTTTTATTACATTTATGGAAAATGGCTGCAGTATTTTTCATAACTGAAATGATGTCCTTATTTAATTCAAAAAGCATTTCTGCAATATTTTTCTCGTTCATGTTTTTGCTATACGCATAAATACGAATGAAAAACAGCTTATGTATCTGCATTAAAGACCGATAAGATTGTAAGTAATATTACAAAGCAGCTGCAAGGAATACATACGCAACGATGAATTGCATTGCAAAATTCCAAAACTACAACCAATCTGCCGTTTCATAGGGAAGGGGGCAATAAACTTATGATATATATTATGTAATATTTCTAATTACAACGCATAGTTGTTTCAAAACTAGATCTAAAGTCATTTTTTCTTTTCAACGCCATATCACACCTCACACGTGTCTCTACAGCAGCTGCATGATTGAATTATGAAAATCATTGCGGATGAACACAGATATCACTCAAGATTTCGAAATTCGATGAATCTTTGTTACTGAAACAATTCCGATTCAGAATTCACCCACGGGCAATTCGATCCGAATTCGTGGTCAGAGTATCCCACATCGCCCACACGCCTCTCCACCCCTCATCAAAAAAGAAACGCGAGGGGGCAGCTGCTTCTCCACCATAAGCCACCGACTGCTCACGACCCTGGCCTCCCCCTTGGTAATTTGTGGGACAATGAGGTCAATTTGTGGGAACATCCGCCCTTCTTTGGATCAGGATTATCGGCTATTAATTTGCCGTAATGGATGGGAACCCCGAGACCCCCGGTTGTTGTGATATACATGTTGTTGCCGGATCGTTCGCTTTAATTTTGAAAACGTGGCGCTCGTTATAAACAGTTCCATACCAATAAAGGCCAAGTAATGAAAACCTAATTCCGGCATTGTTTTTAACTTTCTTTTTTTTATAGTTGGCATCCGTCTTACTGACGAGCAGAAAACATGTTGCCTGGAGCACTTTGCCCTGAGTAAGAATCATCCGAAACGTGCACTTAAGAGTATTAAACACCTTAAAGAGGGTAGAATTCGTAAGAAATTCCTTCAAAAATGTGCACGTTCCAACGAAGTATGGTAGACTAAAACATCAAGATTGGCAGTCACCACTTGCCACTGGGCGACAAAATTATTAAAAATAATTATTAAAAAACGGCGTATTCAAATTTTATGCTCTGAAAACGTGGCGCGCCCGTGAGACAGATCGATACCATTTAAGACCAAGTAATGCAAACTTAATTCCAGCATTATATCTGTACTTCAGAACCAGAATGACGTAAGTCCAAAAATGTCGATTTTCACATTTTTTGCAGCATAGTATGTAGAATCTTATCCCGTATCGACCCACGAGAACGTTATTCCATAAAAGAAATTCCTTCACAATTATTTAGCAGTGTCAAAAGAGCGTGAGTCCCATCTTTTACATGCATCCGACAATCGTTTTCACCCTCTACTGAAAAGTGACGAAAATGGACTTACGTTTGTCTGGTTCTGAGGTACAGATTTTATTGTGCAATGAGTTACCGCCCATAAGCCAGGGCTGAGTCTTAGGATGCTATATGATCGAGCTGTGGGTGCATTTGCTACAGTTCTGCCTCAGCCCTGGCTCATGGGCGGTAACTCATTGCACATTACCCAGCTTTAGCCTTCAAATTTCGAGTTGAGCCGCACCATAGTTTGCGGACGCTCGCTGGTAAGATAAATTCATTTTATCTACCAGTTTGTTGGCTATCTTAGCTACAATAAGAGTATTTTTGCCTCCGGCTCGATCATTGGCTATTCCTAACTGAGGAGCCCATAAATAAGGGCGAAACTGCAGTCTTAGGATGCTATATGATCGAGCTGTGGGTGCATTTGCTACAGATTTTATTGTTTGCATCCGTCTTGCTGATGAGAAAACATGTAGCCTGGAGCGCTTTCTGCTAAGTAAAATTATTCAAAATGTGCCTTTAACCTTGTTAAGAATCTTTTTGGGTGCATGGTTATCAGGAACTTAACTTAAAGTTTTATACTCTCCGAGAGAGACAAGTAGACTGAAACACATCAAGAGTAGTGGTCACCACTTCGCTACGTGTGAACTTTTTTTCTAATGCATGTTAAAACTCACCTGGGTTATTGATCAACATAAACTAAGTTACATTTATTTTCATGTACCTTATTTACTCTGAAATACGATAATATATTCAAAGTATAAGTTATGATTCCTGGCTTTGCTTTTTTAGTCTGCATTGACACTGCATAGTTAAAATTCGTGCATATTTTCTTGATGTTTAAAAATGTTTCACTGAAAATTAGCAAAAAATCTAGGGAAAGTAACAGATGAGTTTTAAAACTCCATGATTTCGCTTTTTCTTCCTTTCTTCTCTCATTGAACTCACTAACAATCTCTATTTCAACAACTAACAAAATAATATTGACAAGAATGACCAAAAACAATTCAGTTCCAACAATGCAGCGTAACTAATTTGAAATGATGAGTACGTGCAATATTACATACAATGCATCAGACACTAAAATTTACAGTGATTTTTCGAGGTGATTTTTCATAGTTTTTACTTCAAAAGTTTTGTTTCAGAGATTTGATTTCAAAAGGGTTTTCGTGGTTTTTTACCTACCCGACACCACTGATAAGCGTTAAACATACATACTTAGTAAAACTTGGGAAATTTATTGAACGTCAAAAATTTTCGAAATAATTATAATAAAAATATGTGTAGGTCATACTCAAGAAACTGCAAAAATATATGCAATTATGGCAACCTATGCGCTGGATACAATATCAGCCCATTCAAGGTAGTTTAAATTTAGACTTAAAAGGAGAGAATATTGAAAAAATATATAAGTATAAGAGCTACAGTTATTAAACGTTATTTAAAATGTTATCACATCACTAACAAAAGCAAAGTTATTAAGTAACACGAATATTAAGAAGTTAAAGAAGGCATAATTTTTTCCAACTTGGTGTATAAGTGATGTACAAAAAGAGGTAAAAGAGTGTTTCAACTTTCACAGGTTCACAAACCAAGCAATTGAAAAAATAATTAACCTTAATTGATTACATTCCGTATTCAAATGACTCTACATTTACAAACAGAACTAACCGCAAATTATACAGCATAAGTTTTGCCACATCTCAAGTTTTTGTTATGTTTGGGAATTCATTAAAACACCTATATATACATCACGTTTTATTACAAAACATACTCATCGCAATGTTCTAATAAATTGTGTAATTATTCCACATCAGCTATCGCATGATCATCGGGTCTGAGGCGTTTAATCAGTTATTAGAAATGATGATGTATCGCGAAACTTCGAATCGCGTGACTGTTGCCAACTTATGTTTTCACTGATAAATTAAAATCGTTGTTTTCTATTTTTAAGGATATAATTTTCTTCGAGTGAGCATGGATTCTAATCATGCTCTGGGGGGAAATATCCATACATGCATATTTATTCCATGGAATATGAAAGTGACATTGATACATTAGTGGAGTGTATAATTGATATATATATATATATATACATGAGGTATTCAGTGTTGAAGTGAAGCAAGTCCATTTTGACTTGATTCATTTTATCTCTAAATGATTCATTTGAAAATTAGCAGATTTGAGCGACGAAATGTTTCACATTCATGACTTATTCGTTCAGCGCTTAAGTGAATCAAGTCGAAATGGACTTGATTCGTTTTAGCTCAAAATACCTATAAAAGTCTCGCGAAAATAGAACAAACCATGGCCGGCATTTAAGAACATTTTTAATCAATTTTAATAATTACCGCCAACTAATCATGATTTTTTGTGGATTTTCTATTGAATTGTGCATAAATAAATGTCAATAGTTACTTCTTGAGAAATTTGTGAATGTTCAAAAATATTTTGCTTTAGAAAAAGGAGCATTTTACGTGCAGCAGCTGAAATCATTAGGATGTTAAACTCATTAGAGTTTTGTTAGTTAAATGTTATTTAATGTTGTGCGGAAAAACAAAAAAAAAGTTGTCGTAAAAAAAAAGTATAGTATTTGTGTACCAATGTTTTCCATAGTTCATATTACCCACGCTGATGCAGATAATTTGTAAATGAAATTAATACTTTCCTTGAATTTTAAAGTTGGGAATATTCACTACAGCTAGTATTAGGTAGTGAAACTTTTATTCTTATTTAACCACTTTGATATCAACAGTAAATACGTAAGGTAAGATTTGTTCTCTTTTTCTGATTGTAGTTAATTTCAGTTATTGAATATGAACCACGTTATTTATATTCATGATTTAAAAAATAGGTTTTTTTCCTCAAATGGCCAACAAAAAGATAGCTTTCGAATCATTGTTTATTTTATGGTTTTTTTTTTCTTACTTGTGACATTTCATTAGAATTCTAACAATTTTTAAAGGCTTAGTAGTTCACTCTGTTATTCACACCACTTTGGGAGGAGGAATATTAATGACCGAAAGGAAAATTCTAAATGGAAAATTAGCAGGAAAAAAATGAAATATCACTTTGGATAAGTCGTAGAGACAAGCAGCGAAACTCTTGAAAAAAATAATTACTTAAATGGTTAATGGGTAATGATAATTAAAGTTGATGTTTCTAGAGTGTTGCTCTTCCAATAACAGCCGTATCAATTGCACTTTACAACGAAAACAGCATTTATGAAATTTATGCGCTTAATGTTGATATCCATTGAAGAATAATATAAATATTAGTTCAACTTATGAAATTTAAGGGCTAAATTTTATGTGCTAAATGGTTATGAGTCAAAGGAAAATAAACAAAGATTAGTTTTGAGCGCAGCGGTTTTATGAGCAATTGCAACTATTAAGAATATTAAACTGAGAATGCTAAATTTATAGCAAAGCAAATATTGCTATCTAAAACTTCATGGATAAGTCACCTTCACCTCATAACACCTTCTCTATGTAGCATCCTTCTCCAAATAAAATCAATTTTATTTATATTTACTTAACAACAAAGAATTAATTAATTACAAATTTTATGTTTCACAAACTATCTGTTCAAGAGCAGTAAAAAATACATATAAGTAGGCACTCTTGTTTTAGATTCAGTTAAGTAAAGAATAAATTTTAGATTTACGGGACTTTTTTTAATCATGTCCAGGGGTGGAAATTTTTTTAGAAACTTTACAGCCAATTGATATTTTTTAACCA
This sequence comes from Uloborus plumipes, assembly GCA_038373865.1. NCBI lineage: Eukaryota > Metazoa > Arthropoda > Arachnida > Araneae > Uloboridae > Uloborus > Uloborus plumipes. Next base: position 18,044 of record JAXGGA010016497.1, on the reverse strand, counting down.
ACCAGCAAAATACTTCACAATACACTAATTTCTTTTTAAGAATCTATTTTGTAATAACAGAAAGTTGACTTAGATTATTTTTTAAACAAATGCATTTCCCTTATTAATGCGTATTAGTATGAGACCTGGATCTTGATGAACTAATAGTAATCCCTATAGAATTGAGCCCATAAAAAAAGCACTTAAAAATATTACACCAAAAAGTTTATTAAAACCTGTTTCTATTTGAACAAAAATATCCTTCTGAGCATTATTTAATTCCTAAATTTATTTAGAATTATAATGAAATGTGCTTATTAAGAATAATTTAGACGTAATATTTTTTTTAATTTTAAACTTTTTCGACACATTATGAGAGGCAAAAATATTTTTGAAATTATAAAATTCCTTTTATAAACAGTTTTTTTTTTTTTTTTTGTCGTGTGCCAGCCAGGCTGGCAATTTGGGGTACGCTGCTTCACTTTTCCAACTGCACCGCTTTTTTGGTGTGAATTCCGACTTCCACAGTACACGCATGCCATAGGGACCCGTTTATGGGGTAGGCGGGTTTCACAACAACACATTCACACGAAGAAAGGACAAGGACAGGAGAGAGAAAGCACATCCATTCCCAAGCCGGGACTCGAACCCGGGACCACATCATCCGTGGCAGACTGCTCTAACCACTAGATTTATAAACAGTACAAGACTAAAACAAATCAGAAAATTGAGAGAAAAAACTGCATCACAATGAATAAAACATTAGGAATTCAAAATAAAAATATGAATGCTGGTTTTACTTTTGCTGTTTGTAATTTATTTACATTAACCCGTATAGAATTAAATGCTGCTTTTTTTTCTTTTACTGCCGACAATAGTTCTTTAGATTAAAACATTCATTCAACTTGAAAATAACATGTGAGCTGATTAACTTAAAATGCACCATCTGTGTAAAAAGACTCGGTCGCCTATGTGAATAAATAATGTATCTCCCCATTTCTGATTATGTCAGTCTATAAAATATGAAAAAGAGGAAGTTTCATTGATACAAAAAATGACGTCGGTATTTCCTAGGATACTTGGAATCCAGATTAGAACTAAGCGTAACTTTGAAGATATGAAATACGCGAGTTCATAAAAGCGGCATAATTTAAAGGAGCAGAAACATTAATGTGAATAATAGCAATTTCCCACTCCTGATTATGCCGATCCATAAAATTTTAAAAGAGGAAGTTTTATGCATAAGATAATGGCGTTGGTATTCTCTGAAATACTTGAAATATGAAATAGGACTAACTGCAGCTTTGAAGATACAATAAACAAAGTTCCAAAAAGCAGTTATGAAACGTCATAACATAAAGGAACAGCGATATTCATTTGATGAATAGCAATTTCTCAATCCTGATTATGTCGATCCATAAAGTGCGAAAAAGAGGAAGTTTTATTCGCACAAAAATGGCGTCGGTATTCCCTGAGATACTTGAAATCTAAAATAGGACTATAACAACAGTATTGAAGATATGAAATAAGTTCAGAAAAGCATTTCCGAAACATCATAATTTAAAAAAAATGCTACATTAATGTGACAAACAGCACTTTTAGCTCGCGGTATCATTTCAAGTCATATTTTTACTGTTCTGCAACCTGAACTTGTATCAAAAAATGGAACTTTAATGAATGTTAAATAATTTCCAAACGATAAGGGGCTGGTATATGAGCTCCGATAAAAGCCTTAATGACAAAATTCAATTTGGTCTTATCACAGAACATAAAATATTCAAGACACTTAACATTCTACGTGGGAAAAAATGCCGCTGACATTGGGGGAGGGGGGATTTTCTCCCCCCAAGAGAAAGACTGCTCTTGTTTTTGAACCATAATCATTATTGGGTCATCATTCGAAAATGGCACTTTCCATCACAATGGTGCAAAACGCGAGGGGCATCGCTAAAAAGATCGCGTTTGACTAAGTGTGTCATTACACAAACCATTAGGAATTCCAATTGACACTTTCGAGGTGTGAAAAAGGGGGGTATCAGGACGAGTCGGAGGTGACGAAAACTAAATGGACCTTAAATGCCGTGGCTCCGTCTTCAATCATGGTTCCGATTAGGCCTGTCATCGATTCGGGGTATGTCCTGGAGGAGGGTATTATGTAATGTCGAATGTGATGGGTTATAAATCGATCTCGTTGTGTCCTTTAACCGATCCAAGCAGAGGTCAACTTGGATATGTGTCGTTGATATGCAACTATTTTTCTTTGAATATTCATCGAACTAAATACAGACTCCAAGGGCTTTGCATCTTTCGTGAAATCCTTGTAAGCAATGCAGTCTGCCAAGAAAACAAAGTAACCTCTTGAATTTGAATTTTATTTTTCTAGAAACAAGTAAACTTTTGCTTCAACTTCTTCTGTTGAGTTCTTGCTGGAGAAGTTTAAGTAAAAGTTAACTTGTGTTTCTGGAGAAGTTTATGAGAAAGTTAACTTTACTTCAACTTCTCCAGAAACAAGATAACTTTCACTTTAGCTCCTCCTGAAACAAGTTAAATGTTGCTTCAACTTCTCCAGAAGTAAACCACTTTTCACTTAAGCTTCTCCAGAAACAGCTTAACTTTCACTTCAACTACTTCAAAAATAATTAAATTTTACTTCAACTTCTTTGAAGCAAGTTACTTTTCACTTAAGCTTCTCCTGATACAACTTAATTTTTACTTTAAATTTTTCAGAAACAAAATATCTCTGATTTCAGCTTCTCCAGAAACAAGTTACCTTTTCAAAACTTTTGAAGAAGCAGCTTTAGTTTTCAATTTAAGTTCTCTGGAAACAAGTTAACTTTCACTTCAACTTTTCCAAAAACAATTAAACTTTACTTTCTCCAGAAATAAGTAACTTTTCACTTGAACTTCTACATAAAGAGCATAATTTTCGCTTAAAATTTTTCAAAAACATGTTAACTTTCACTTCAATTTATACAGAAACAAATTAAATTTCAGTTAAACTTTTCTAGAAAGAGTTTAATTTTCCCTTCAAATTTTCCAGAAACCTATTAATATTCATTTCAACTTATAGGAAATCAATTTTTATTTCAAATTTTCTAATGAAAAGTAAATTTTGGCCGTATTCTTTTTTTATGATTTATACCTTATTCTAAAGATAATATTTGCTGAGAAGAGTTAATTGCTTTAGGGCACTGAAAAAGATGATCCGGGTTTGTTGACTTGTTAATTTAAAATTTCTACCTTATCGTAAGCATGCGTTCTTATGTCGTTTGAAGAAAAAGTATGTTCACCCATTTGTATTCTAGAAAATTTTGAGCCTCATTAAAAACTTGTTTCGAGATCCAAGATGGCTAATGAGACCCACTGAGTCTCCAGACCACACATAACAACGCTAAACAATTAAGAAAATTAAGCCAGACATTTAAATTATTGCCACTTAACAAAAATTTAAGGAACCCTTAAGATGCATCGCCTTGAACCGTACTATGAACAATCCAGTAGCACGTAATCCCGTTTAGAAACAAAAAAGAAATTCAGCGAAATGTCTCATCACTATAGTCACGAACACCCAACCCACTAATTGTTTCCATCCAGTAATTAATGAATCAAGGTCCTTTGAATACCAAATGTTGCCAAGAAAAGCGGAGAAATTTTGGGAAACAATTTATCTAGTATATTTATTTACTACAGGGAAAGGTCACCGGTCTTCTGTAATTAATTGTGCCAGTGATGCCCACTGATGCGTTGTTGGCGATAAAAATCAAATAAATGGCTTTGTGGTGAGCCACGTGCGAATTTAATTTGAAAGTAAGCTTTTTTTGGGTAATTTCTTCATACGAAATATGAGGGGTTATAAATAAATTTACGGTGCTCTTTATGACTGTGACGCATGTTTGAATTAATCATGTACAAATATTACTCACGGAATACTAATAAATTATAAAGAATCTGGGCAAGTTCTAATGGTAATGTAGTCTTAGCGAGTTTTGAAGAATCTTGAAACCATGACTATTCCAACAGTTGCATTTAAGCATAAAAATTTGGTCAAATTTCTAAATTAGTTCGTCAAAAACATTCCATTAAAATTTAAAACAATCCGTCAAACAGGGCCGTCATTTCGCCCATTTCCGGGAGGGGGGGAAAGGTGTACACACAATGTAAAATTTACCAAAAGAATGGCAAAAACCACGCCTACTTATATGCAAATATATTGATTTCCCAAAGTCAGGGGGCAATTGCCCCCCCCCTGCCCCCTAAATGATGGGCCTGCCGTCAAATAACTAAAGTGATTCGTAAAATACATAAGTTCCATTGAATTATAAAATATTCCGAAAGCTGAGTCGTCAATATTTCCAAGTGAGATCGTTATAGTACCCCAATCAAAATCTAGTCCACTGATTAGACGTGTTCTCTTATTGGGTTGTAGAGCCACTTTTCAATTGTTAACTCCCCCACCTCAAATCAATAAATAAATAAAAGATGAACCATAAAATATCTTCCAGTATTGTTGCTTCTTTTTTTTAAAATAAATACACTTAACAATAAAAATGTTTGAATTCAATGTACAAAATCTCAATTTTTTACGATATTATAAATGTGTGAAAATGAAACAGTGTTTAATGCACATTTACTGGTCAAGCTACCCAGGCCCGTCATTTAGGGGGGGGGGGGCAGGGGGGTCAATTGCCCCCCCCCCCTGATTTTGAGAAATCATTGTATTTACATTAAGTGGGCGTGGTTTTTGTTATTTTCTGGTGAAATTGTATTGTGTTTTTACCCTTTGCCCCCTCCCCCCTGGAAAAACTTGAAATGACGTCCCTGAAGCTACCCTATAAAAAAGAGTTCCTAATAGTATGAAGTCTCATTACAATGAATACCAATATAAAGAAATACCTTTTCTACGAAATAAATATTCAGTTCCATTTTAATTGCTATTGCAATGTTTTAATTCCATCACGACGAGCACTATCTGTGTCCTTTAAAACTCGTTGCAACGGGATTTGTATGCACATTTAAAATTTTTGTAACAACTTTATTTAAACATACCTTTTATTGTTGAAGCTTAAAATTATTGAAGCCTCTAACCTAGTATTGTATAATAATTGAACTACTCTCTGTTAAAAGGTGGTAGTTCCAAACTTAAATTTTCAAAAGGATTGAATTATAGATTCAAGCACTTCATCACATTTTATTTTATTTCTCTTTTAAATAATTTCTATGACTCCTCTTGTATGTCTGTACAGAGAAGCATAAAAGGGAAGTTATTAAAACAAGAGAAAGAAAAAAGTGGATTTATGTTTTTAGCTCTAATTCAGATCTTTTGAAAACATTGAAATTGAAGCTACCCCCTTTTTAAAGCAAGACCTTCAATTGGAAACGGCATTATTAATATAGAAAACCTCTTCTGAAAATTCTACTTATAAAAACTCAGCAACCTTCAAAACAGTCTTCCTTATATGAGAACAGTCCCTTTCTCACCTTTCCAACAAAGGGTCATCGGAGGAAAAAGAGGGGGCTTTTAGGGGAGGTCCCGTATCCCCTATCTCCACCGGTCATCTTATCAAAACGTAATCTTATATACCCCCGCAAGTTTTTATCAGGAATTAATGTTCTGGCTACTCATAGGCACGCTCACCAAGGAGGTTCGAGTTGAGTGGGCGTGACAGTTGATACGCATCGGCTGATAAAATCTCGGGGGATTTTCTAGATTTCAACAGGGTATAAATGGCAACGGCTACTGGAATTGACGTGAAAAAAATAGTTTTTGTTCTTGGACTTAGAATTTATGATCCAAGGAAAATGCCTGAAGAGATGTTTCAAAGTGAAATTTGCTGCTACCTGAAAAAAATATTTTGCTTTATACAAATCTTGGTTTACCAATTCCATCAGAGTTATGAAAATGGTGTACGAATATTTGAAGCAACAACAAAATTAATGGGGAAACAATCAGAGATAAAATAGCATGAGGAACTTTCTGCAGTTAAACCTTTGCACTTCTTTGCAGTTTCATAAATTTTTTTAACAGAAGATGGAAAGTAGTACGTCTATATGTGGAAGCAAGTTGTGAAGATCTTATGGCTCCCACACTCCTAAGTCTGGTTACCACGAATCTCCCTTCAGAGATGAAAATATAGATAAATACAGGGTGACATAAAAAAGTGGGAACTTTTTAGCAATCGGATAAAAGAAGGGTGATGGAAGGAAAATATTTTATTTATAGTTACTGAAACTTTAAAACTTGCCATTTAAGAAAATAATGGAGTTAATCACTTTTTAAAAATGACTTTGATTAGATGGAGTCCTACTGTACCATGGTATTCCTGAAATCTGCTGATGATGGTGAAGTTGCTCATTGACCACTACAGCATCTCAGTTGGGTTATTACGAATAGCATTCTAAATTCTGTTCCAACAATCAATAATTCTGGATTTGTGTTTGAATTTGTACACTACAGCACCATCTAAAGGATATATTTTTTGAAAAATGATATATTTCATTCATGTTTATTAAATTTCAAGATTTAAGACTTTAATTAACCATGGTAAAAAAATCCCGTTGTTTTCTTCCCTCTTCCTTTGTCAGCCTATATCTTGATATAGACTTCTCTAAAGTCCATACATTTAGGCGTCCATCTGTAATTTAACGGTAAAAGACAATGCATTTTTCAAGTCCAAAACGAATGCATTTGTCTAAATCCCTAACATTTTTCCACCATTAAAACCAACTTCAGACCTTGGGCCAACAATTAACTAGAGTACGAATATCAACGGCCATTTTTTTTTTTTTTTTTACGAACCGCAATGGTGCTTCTTTTATGAACTTGAAAATGCTCATACAGCGGTTTTGTTCTCATTTTTTCAGAGCAAATTTCGACACAAACATCTCTTAAGGGAAAGTTTATAGCTTACTCATTTTCACAGAAAGGAAAAACGGAAATAGCCGTCATAAATATTGGAGCGAATTCGATAATTGAGGATGAGGTGTGTTTTTTTTCGCGAACATAAACATCTTGAAGAAACGAAAAGCTGAAGACAGTTTTTACCATTTCTACTTACCAACTTACCCAGAACTAGAGCGCATCTTTAGTTTATTGCTCACGCAAGTGTCACATAATATACATAGATGTTAACGACTGCTGGCCGTTGTTAATGATTGTTGGTCAGCATATGTTTGCCATAAAAATTGGGCATATATATTTATGGGTTTGGATATGTTCAGCTAAGGAAAGTGCTTTGAAAAATCAAGATTGTCTGAAGCAAGCATTTAAAGACTTATAAACTAGGTTTGCGGAGTCGGAGTCTGGAGTCGATAGTGTTGAAATTGTAAGATTTGGAGTCTTAGACTAAGCCGGTAATTTACGAACGTATCAATATGGAGGATTCGAAATCGAAACTTTATAATCGAGCCGTCATCGAATCAGAGTCCGATTAAAAACATTTTAGGCAGCCGGCAAAATCTGTAAAGGTCTTCCACAGTGCAATCGACGAAAGTGCTGTAGAGTTGTAACAACCGCGCAGCTATTTTGTTATTGTATGTAAATACTACGGGATAAGTTAGCCTTTAACTTCAACTCTTTTACCTCAAAATCAAACTCCAATTCATCAGCTCCGACAGAATTGCGGATTTAGAGAGAAAATTACCGACTCCTACTGTTAAAATTTTAAATCTTTCTACTCCCGATCCCGAGTCCTTATCCCGAAATCTGTCCAACACTGACTACATTGCCCTGGTATAAACAACCTAAATGAAATAAAAGATTACAAAAAAAAAGTCTTTATGTCAAAAGATACATTGCATTTTAAACGTCATAATAAAAAAAATGAACGCTATATTTTTGTAAGGTATTCTGTAACTTGCTAAGTCCCTTGGACCTCTAGAATTAGGGGGCTGTTATGCAGAGATTCATGGGCCTAATGGTAAATTAGGTTCTGCTTAATGATTCTAAATAACCATATAATTTGGTTGAGCACGCCATTTAGAGGGGGGGGGGGGCAAGTGCATCCCGTTGTTTTGAAAAAAAAAATTCTTTTTGAAGATAAACTTTGTTTTTTTCCTATAAAATGTGAGTGGAGTATCCTCCTACCCTCCCCCCGGAAAAACTCGAAACGACGGGTCTAGATTTCATTATGTCTCATCTTAGTTGTCCAAGTTCTTAGTTCGTACTAACGGCGACATGGCGACAACTGAAAAGCTGTAGTCGAGCTTTCCATTCACATGGCAAACATTGAAAGCTACTTACTGAAAATCAAATGTAACGGACTTGCTTCATTTCTGTTCCGAACCTCCCAAATCAGAAATGTATACAGTTTTCTGCAAATGAAACGAACAACCCGAATAAATTATGTATCTTGTGTCGATCTACAACTGGCAAACCTTTGAAACACCTTAGGGTGTGACGACGACACAAAAGAGCCGAATCCTTTACGGTGCAAGTGGGAAATATTTACGATTTCATTATAATTTGCAGCATCCATGTAGTTGAGCATACAGAACGTTTCACACGCCATTTCATTTTCTTTCTTGAGTTTCTTCATTCGTACCTATAGAATAAGATAAGGATCCAATCGCGTCATCTCGAAACCATTTGTTACGGGATTTTGATGTGTTTATTGCCGTTGATTAATGTTTTCGTTTTTTTTTCAGTCGCAGAAGAAGATTTCAAATTACTTTTATTGGGATGGCAAACAACTGCTTGATTAAGCCTCGTACAATTCCATATTTTCTTCAAAAATTGATTTGTTTTGTGATTCAAAAACATGCCAGTTCATTGTTCGGATTACAACTTAAATTCGACTGTCTTAACTCGAAGTAAAATAGCGGGAAGCTTTGGAGGGTCTATGTTTTCTCCCTTTTTTTTCCTGTTAAGAAGCTTAAACTTTATTCAAAAACATTCCAAATATTTACGAAATCAATTGCTAATTAATACTTTCTTAGTTAGGAAAATTTAAATTGTTATTGTAATTCACACGTAAGATCCTCACCATTACATTATGGAACGAAAGACTGCGAACATTTGCCATGCATAAGTTTGAATTTCACATTTGATTTTTATTGAGGTTCTTCAATTATAGAATTATTTATCTCATTTGAACTGCAACTTTTGAAAGACTTTGTAAAATATATCTGGTTTAGCTAAAAATTCAACTTTTTTTTTCGGTAGAAAAAAACCCTTATATTGGTAGAACAAGTGCAAAACTTTCATCATTAGTTTGTGTTGCTCTACGTAGTTTCTTCAACTTGTAGGGAGAAAAAAGGTAAGAAAACAAAGGTAAGAAACAACTCATCATAAAAATTAAATTTTTTAAATATCTAAGCCCATTTGAGCTTGATTAACATTTTTGATTTTATGGTTTGTAGTCACTATCTCAGCAAGGATTTTCCTCCTTTTGTTTGGGGGGGGGGGGGGTTGACATTACAGTCTGAACATGTATTTTAACTACTGTATTAGAAACCCTGAATAACAGTATGAGTAATTATTGTATTAGAAGTTGTAATATGTGTTGAAACCAAGGGTGTTGGGAACTGGACTCCAACCCCCCCCCCCTCAGGATAGTTCGACAGGTATAATTAATATTACAACACCAGGTAATTATGTGGGATTACATGATGATTTCCCTCCCGTATAATCATACTTCCCTCCCTTTTGCTGCTTGCAAGGCTTTTCCTAGATTAATAAAATGCTTGGGTCACGAAACTTTTCAATTGCGAATTTAAATTAATAAAATGCAGCTCATTATCAAGCAAACAAGATATGAAACGTTTCGTTTTCTTGTACTAATTTTTTGAATTAATACAAACCATTTCTCTGCTGCTCTACTTCAGGAACAGCATTATTCAATTAGACAAACTCCAACATACCATCACATACCATTACCAGCAATCGCACGCGCCTCGGAAAGGCTCTGCGGCTCAGGTGCTCTGTAATGGCGCCCAAATTCTACATGAAAATTCCCATCCCGTATAATTATCCCTGCCGAATTATTTTATGGACCACAATTACTTGCGTGGTGACCCCCCGAAAGAGGCGACAACCCCTCAACTGTCCAGGGCACATAATCGTATACAGCAATGAGAGATCGATACAGCGGCAGTTTGGATTGTCTTCAGAACTAGGTCGCCTAAGAAGTGTGGGTTGCTCTGCCTTTTTATCGGGTGTTAATGGTTATGGAAACTGAGCTTTAGGTCTTAAGCGCAGGCATTAGATAAGTGATGAAGATAACAAAGTTATATGACCGGATTGCTGAGGTCTTTTAATCTTGGCTTTATGTGGTACTTTCTGGCATACATTAGTTGAGGCGCTTCTCGGGTTTTGCTTTTTGGAGAGAATTGGATGGCAAATGACGTGATTACCATTTTCTTGTCTTAAATCTTTTGGACTAAAAGCCTTGTTTCCTACATTTTACGGCCTTGTAGAAACTTGTAAACAAATAACGCTTATGATTTATGTTGTGCTGATAAAGTAAGTTATATATGCCTTGGAGAATGAAAGAAATGTAATGGCAAATAAGTAAGTTGTTTATCCATATCAGAGACGTACATAGACTTAGGTGGGCTCCCGTAAGATGTATAAGTTAGTACTCTCCATCTTAGATTCACTACACTGTGGAAATTACAAGTTGCACATGGCACTTTTTGGGTGAAACGCTGTAGCACCAGCGGCACTCCACTTGACTCCATCCCAAGTAGCACACTTCGTTTTTTAAAGGTTGTAAAATGGTTATTAACGTTGTGACAACGGATTAAAAACGTTTATAAAACGTTTAAACGTTTTTTGTGCTACCTGGGATATGGCGCTCATGAAGGTGGCATTTGACTCCATAATGACACCTTTTAGGTTCCATATGGCGCTCCTGAAGGTGCCATTTGACTCCCTATGACACCTTTTAGGTTCCATAATGCGCCCATAGGATGCTACAGGGACCCAAATGACATCTTCAAGGGTATCATAAGGAATCAAGTGGCACCCTTCAGAGGGTGTCGCTAGTACTGCACCGTTTCACCCAAAAAGAAACATGTGCAACCTGTAGTGTACACTTAATTTAAAATTATAACATGAAGAAACGAAAACTCTATGAAGAAGAAATATTGATCAATATTCATACTCATTAATTTCATTTTAATTTAAAATAATCATAATAACAATAAAAGGGCGGAGTTTAGAACAACAAGCTGGATTCTTCCTCGAATCTGTGTTTTTCCAATATATTTTTTTTAGTAATTTTTCACGTTTTCCCCGATTTTTGCTATTTTTTTCTTGTTTTAACCCATAGTGTGTATGTAAATATATGCTAATTCTATCGAGAGATAGACAAGATTCGGGAAGGAAAAGTATTGCTTTTATGATCAAGAGTTGATGAATTTCAAAGACGCAAGAGGGGCGCATTGAAAGATGCAAAAAAGAGCACAATGCGTATAGAAAGTTCATGCAGAAAGTTAAAAATTAGGATTTTCAGAGAAAAAAAAAAAGATTTTTTTTTTATAATTTTACATACTTTCGAATTTTCCAGAATACCATCTTACGGTGTAAGTTTTCTCTTCGCTACCGTTATTTGTTTCTGATATTCCTCCTTCCCCACCTAGTCTTCATTTGAATGTGATAACAGCTTGAGACATAATGCATCAATGAGTTGACCAAATATAACTAAAAAAGAATCATTATTCTGGGTTTTTGAAATATTGGTAATGAAGTAAAAGAAACTAGCAGCCATTAAACTGTTTGAAAAGGTAAAAAGAAAAAGAATAATATGCATTTCTAATTTTCAGTGCATAAAATAGCAATAAAATCAAACTTACATATTTGCACACACTGGTCATAATTAACTCTAACTTAAATTTTTTAGAAAAGGGAATTTCTCAATTTACCGAGTAAACCTCCTAATTTTACCAAATGCTAAAATATGAATATGCACACATATCCAAAGAGAATGAGAAGAGAAATTAAACTTTTTTTTTTTTTTTTTCAAATGGCAATATCTAAATGATCACACAAAATTTGCGGAAAAGAAAAATTTCGAGAGGTCACAGTGGCCTCGCATGACCTTCCATAGGGACATCCATGTGCATTAAGGATATGTCATTAATGATCGAACGACTCTTTAAAATGAGCGTACGACCTCCTAAAAAAATGAGCGATCTTTCTTTTGAAAACTAAACAGTTCGGAACATTGTACTTCTGCACTTTAGGTAAAATGCTTTTTTTAAATCACTAACATCTAAAAACTTTTAACTCTCAGTCTGTCTTAATTTTTTTTTTTTTTTTTTTATTGCAGTATAATATGTTCATTGTTCATGGCGAACCTTTTTTTTTTTACTTATTCATCACTTCTCTTTACTGATTTAAGTTTATTTAACTTTTCAATGTGACCGTTGGTAATATTCTACGTAACTTGTTCAGACTGACAACAAAATGTTTGAACTTTACACCTATCCCAAGCAAGACCGGGCCCAAGGATATAGTTTTAGGAGTTAAACCAAGCCCTCCATTGGGGGAAAAATCATAATGCAAAAACATATATACGTTCATTTGAATTGAACCAAATAGATCAATAATGTTTGTGTGCAATGCTTCGTTTTAAAAACATTTTCTTTCAAGTTCCGCAGCAACTATTCTGTATCTGCTGAAATCATATTTTGGAAAATCAGAGCCGTTATAACCACAGAATAGTCCGACAATATAAGGAACCAACTGCAGGCGAAATGATGAATTCGACATTTCACAAGAAGAGAAAAATATTGTCGCTGTGAAGGTGCATAATAATTATGTTTGGTAAAAAAATTATATTCAATAAATTATTTGTTGTTTAGTTTATATAGCATCATTTCATAAGAAGATGTACTTTTGCGTTATAACTTACCTTCTAAAGTCACATAGTGCAGTTCGGTCATACCAGTCCTTACGTTAGAATAAAGCAGTGAGTAACCGCCCCTAAGCAAGGGCTAAGGCAGGAACATGCAATACACCGCCAACTCAGCTATTTCGATCCATGGACTGCAGTTTCGTGCTTATTATGCACTCATCAGCATGGAATACGAAACTAGCCGAGTTGGAGGCAAAAATCCTCTTATAAAGCAAAGAGAGCCGAAAAAAAAACTGGTAGCTAATGTGAAATTAGAATACCAGTGAGCGACCGCACTTGGTACGGTACAACTCGTAATTTTTTTAAGGCAGAGCTCAAGTATAAAGCAGTGAGTAACCGCTCCTAAGCAAGCTAAGGCAGGGGCGTGCAATAGCCGCCAACGCCTCCGCTAGTTTCGTATTCCATGCTGATGAGTCCATAATAAGCACGAAACTGCAGTCCATGGATCGAAATAGCCGAGTTATCGGTGTATTGCACAGTCCTTAGAAGTTCATAAAATTCCATACAAAGAAAAATAACATGTTTCAGCACTAAGGATTCTAAGGAGGGTCTAACCAAAGATAGTCTAACCCTCAAACCCCTTCTCTGCACCCCTGATTGTGGTCCTTGAACTGAAATGAAATATTTGCCACGCTGATATATTTTACTTACACTATGGGAAAGGATTGAAAAGTATAAAAAATTATGAGGACCCTTTATGAAACCTGGGCACGGGTCTGATTCCAAGTACCTGTTAAAATCCTTCTCTCGCTTTATTTTGCCGAAATTATTGCTAAAAGCTGCTTTTATCTCTTTTCTTTAGATCCTTTTGTCATCTTTAACATCCTTATCAAATAACATCCGTTCAATCATCCATTTACTAAACATTTTCCATGCTTGTGAGTTACTTTCTCGGAGAGATCAACTGAAACTTTTTAAAATGACTACGCCGTTCAATGAGTGAGCAAAAGAAATGAATGAATCGCTAATAAACAAATCATTAAAAAGAAAGTCTTTCCCAACTCTACTGTGCTTACAGGCTCGATCACTCAGATTAGCGATTTTCATCCGGTGGTCCGGCGGATCGAAATAGATTCGCAGAAGAATTTGACCGGTCCTTAAAAATTTTTGCTCATCCATTATAAAAAAAAATTCCTTACTCAAAGGAAATTTAAAAGAAAATATCTATTTGATATATTTTACGTGCGTTTTGTGCAAAATTTTCTTAGTTTTCCATGATTTTTCAGCAATGTATATTACTTATGTGTATTTATTACAACAATAATTACTTATAGTGTTGAGATTTAAATATTTTTGCTACAGTCCTTCAAGTTTCAGTGTTTTTTTTTAATTTCATTTGTCACACATTACTACTATTTTGTGGGGAAAAAAGCAGTTTACAAAATTTTTCCACAAGTATTTGACTCTTTCCGAGTGAAAAATTTTTGGTTTTGGAAAAAAAAAAAAAACTATTTATATATATAACAAGGGACGTGCTCCCTCGCCGGCCCGCAAGTTCTTCTCTGTCTCTCTCTCTTCCAAAAAGAGAGAGAGAAAAAAAGGAAAAGAGGGGGGGGGGGACATCATCGGTCCACGATTTTTTCCGAAGCTTTTGTCAGTGTGCAGGACAAAAAATGTTGAGAAAGGCTGACTCAGATCATTTTTGCTTATTTTTCTCTGATGAAAACAATGATCATTTAAGGAATTAGTGCTGCCATCTTTTGGGGAAGTCTAACAGTAGATTCATACTCGAAAATGAAGTGACGACCCCAGTAGAGGGAAGCTTTTCATTGGAGGTGGGGACTTTCGTGGTTGAAAAAAAGGGCACCATGCTTTATCCCTGAAAGAAAGCTTTCGTTTTTCTTCAGTTTTGTCGAGGGTGCGTCGGTAGTGTACTATTTGTGCAGTTAGAAAAAAAAAAACTTTGGTTTGAGCTCCTCATACCTTTTCACACTCAAAACTCTCCTTATATAAAATGTTCAGTAAATAAAACTGAAGCACTATTTTCGTGAATTTTCGTTTACTGAACTTCAAAGAAATTTTGTAAAATTACTAAGTTATTTCAGTACGCATAAATAAAATTAAAAAAAAAAATTAATTTGAAACTGTAAAAAGAAATCATTCGATGGATGTATAAACAAATATTTCTTTGTTAATCAATTACAAACATTGTTAACAGTGTTTCTTTCAGGCATCTCTCCGGGGGGGGAGGGGGGGCACTGCCCCCCCCCCCGGAGAAAAACTCAGTTTGTTCTAACATACAAAAAAAAATAATTACAGTAAAAAAAATAAACAAGTAAATATTTAATAAATAAATATAGAAGTAGTAACGAAAATTTTAAAGCATACATCATAAAGAATGGGGTGGGGGGCATCAAAGGTGGCCTTCAATTGCATTCTAGAATATCAATTTTAGAAAACTACTGGGGGGGGGGGATTTGAACCCCTTCTTTTTCCCTTGAAGTCATTAAAAATCGCCTACAGTTCGCTTTTTCTTTTTCTTTTTTTTTTTTTTTTTTTTTTTTGGGGGGGGGGGGTTCTTACTTCCAGGGAAAGTACTGAGCTGCATCAATGTTCATAATGGGTCATTCCACGTCAGTTCACCCGGTCATGTAACCCATGTCCTCGGATTTTGATAAAATTTGGTGTATTTAATATTTCTATGGTGGTAAGTAACCATATGAATTCTTTTGCCCATATATGATCTAGTTTTTGTTTTACAGGCCGTCAAACTTTTCAAAAAATTGCATTTTCTGTCAACCGCTAAGCCTAATCTGCATGTATACGTATCTCTTCAGTAAATTGTGACGGGTGCAGAAATCTTTCAATATTTCCAAAAATTCTCAGATATGTTGCTGAAAGTATGAGGATTTAATAAAAAAATGCTTGAAATTTATGTAATATAATTTTGTTTGAATAAAATTTGAATAAACTACGACAACCATTTTTTTTCTTGTGCAAAACATGAGTTTACTTAAGTGGCATTTCACGAAAAGGCGGTGGTCCTATTCAATAATGGAAGCATTCGAAATGAGCCTGAAGGTGTGTTCTATCATTGCAAAGAATAAAATTAGTGGTTTTTTTCGTTCTCTCGTTGCTGTTGCACAATATACACATTTCAGTATCAAAATTTTTGAAAAAAAATTCTAGTCACTTTACTAACCTAAATTTCACTGAAAAGCAAACATACCTTTATTTTTAAGTGTATTTACAGCCATATTATGCTACTTAAAAATCATCCTAATCCCTTATTAAGTTGAAAGAAAAGTGAGAAATAATTTATGACTCCCAAATTCAGTTGTTAAGTTCAGCAAAATATCAGATGTAGAAAAAAGATGTGCAAAACGTGAATTCACTTTAGTAGCTTTTTATGAAGAGGCGGAGGTCATTTTCAATATCAGAAACATTCGAAATAAACCTAAAGGTGTGTTCTATCATTGCAAAAAACAAAATTAGTGACTTTTTTCGTTTTTTTTTTTTTTTTTTTTGGCTATTGCACAATGTATACATTTCAGTACCAACATTTTTGAAAAAAGTTCTTGTAATTTTCCTAACTTAATTTTCAAAATTTTTTGTGTAAAAGAAGCATAGCTCATGCTTTTGTAGCATAAAAACGTATTATATTTATTTTTAATGATTTATAATTGTATTGAATGTGCGAAGAAGAGATAGGATAGCACAATCTTTAAAGAAAAAATAACAATGAAAAATATGAGTTTCCGAATTTTTTCGGATTGTTTGTTTTTGAAGTGTTTGTGTGATCCTGTTTTCAGCAAAATTAAGGAATATACTGTTTCATTTTTTTACGCTCAACCTTCCTTGCATTTGCGCATGTATCATGTCTCTTCTTATTTTATCAAAATATGGGTCATTAGTGATAAGAGGGATAAAGAATGTAAGTGGGTTTTCTATTTTGGTTTGTTTGTTTTTCATAGGATTCGCTTATCAGGAAGGTTGGTTTGCGCTGATAAATAATAATAGGAGATAATTAAAAAGCTAGAGCCCCGGACAGACATAATTCAATAAAAATAAACTAGAAATCTCAGGATCCAGTTAAGAGCAAATACAGCTTTCGACACTTGCTATTGGAGTTTAAAAGAAAAAAATTGAAAATTTTCAAGTAAGTGACTATGCTGGACTTGAAGCAAGACTATCTTTTACCTAAGAAAGGACTATTATCTTTACTATAACCAAGAAATGGTAAGATGTTAGATGAAATAACTACGTCAAACGGTCCGTAACATAAAATTCTGGAAGATGTTACTATTCTCTTCAAAAGGAGATTGAATATGTACAAAATAAGTATTACGAATATTTCATGATAACGTGGCTTCAACAAGTACTGTCCGATGTCGGAAATGCAAGGAAGGTCGAGCGTTAAAATATCAAACAGTATATTCCTTAAATTTGCTGAAAACAGGATCACACAAACACTTCAAAGACAAACAATCCGATAATATTCGGAAACTCATATTTTTCATTGTTATTTTTTCTTCAAAGATTGTGCTATCCTATCTCTTTTTCGCACATTCAATACAATTATAAATCATTAAAACTAAATATAATACGTTTTTATGCTACAAAAGCATGAGCTATGCTTCTTTTACACAAAAAATATTGAAAATTAAGTTAGGAAAATGCCTAGAACTTTCTTCAAAAATGTTGGTACTGAAATGTATACATTGTGCAATAGCAAAAAAAAAAAAAAAAAAAAAAACCGAAAAAAGCCACTAATTTTGTTCTTTGCAATGATAGAACACACCTTTAGGTTTATTTTGAATGCTTCTAATATTGAATATGACCTCCGCCTCTTCATAAAAAGCTACTAAAGTGAATTCATGTTTTGCACATCTTTTTTCTACATCTGATATTTTGCTGAACTTAACTGAATTTGGGAGCATGGGCGGAGTTAGACTTTTCTGTCTGGGGGGGCTAAGCCCCCATTATAAAAATGTCACCAAAAAAAACATTATATGTATACATATATATATATATATATAATATGTATATATATATATATATATATATATATATATATATATATATATATATATATATATATATATATATATATATAAACATATATATATATATATATATATATATATATATATATATATATATATATATATATATATATATATATATATATATATATATATATATATATATAAATATATATATATATATATATATATATATATATATTTATTTATTTATTTATAATTT
>JAXGGA010016496.1:0-26544 GCA_038373865.1 Uloborus plumipes | reverse complement strand
TAAAGAAACTAAATAAAACTTTTTTTACCGAAGAATTTCTCCATTTAAAGCGACAACGATTACAGGTGTTTGCGACATTCTCGACTACCCCACTTCTGCCCACCCCTACCTATGGTTGCGACAACTGTAGAATGCAAGTGTTGTCATAACAGCCTCTTGCACTTGGCTCGGTTCCAAGTATAACCTTAAGAAAAGAAGAAAAAAAAAGAAAGAAAAACTTAAAGTAAAGAAGCATCAAAACAATGATATGCGTATCGTAAATTACTGTACAAAAAGCAGCATTTCACTTTTTTTTTTCTTCCTTTAATTTACTTCTTGTGTGGAGCTTTGAGAAGAAATAAGTCTTGGATATGGGTAGAAATTAATAACGGTCCATCATATAAGAAATTTAATTGCATGTGACTTAAGAAATAGGTTGAGAAAGAAAAGTAAAACACTATTTTTATCTACCGTGGAATGTAATAAATTATGAAGTTGTGAGTAAAAATGAGAAATAATGATATGATGTAATTAGGAGGATTAAAGCTAACAATAGTGGAAGAATTATGCTCAGTTAATTGCGTAATTATTTCTAAATTGTATCTGTTTGTGATTCGTTAATGTGTCAGCAGTCAAGTTTAAAACAAACTTATCTGTTTATATCTTTTACTTTAGAGTTTTATTTTGTTTTAGAAAAGTTCAAATTAAATGGCAAGATCATGGTTTGCTTAAAAAGTGAGGGATTTCGTTTTTTGTTTGGTTTTTTATTTATGAAAAATATTGACTAGAAGAAATTTTAAAGGTTTTGAGGAACAGGTTTATCGTGAAGTATGGAAGTTGCGAGCGATATGAATGATTTTGAGGCTTTTATTAAAATTTTTCATTTGAAAGATCGCACGTTCTATGAAATACAAACTGAAAAATAGTACTATGTTGCACAGGAAAAGTAATTTTTATATTTCAATAGGGGGTGGGGGTGGGCGGGGAATGACAAATCTTGCGGGGAGGCTCACCTATGACTATTTACACTACTGAGTAGCCACTAAATGTTACATATTCTTTAATAGTTTGTCAAGTTTTTTTTTTAAGAACATTCTAACCGAAAGTCGATTCTCGAAAAAGAGAGAGAAAACGAAATGTGCTTGTTGAAAGTTTCGAAAATTTGTTTGTTTTTGTGCAATAAAGAACTGTGTTCGGAGTTCTTGCTTAGAAATTGCGAAAATTAATTTTCGATCGCAATAGGAACTACGTAGTGCCTTAATAATGGTAGACCGTACTCTAACGTAAAATAAGATCGTATATATATATTGTGGTGTAGTGAATTAAAAATTAATTAACTAAAGTTTCTTAGTTTAGCTAGATGGTTCATCTGATTCATGGCTAAAATACACTCTACTAAACATGTTACTCCAAAAAAAGAAGTTTCTATCCAATAGAAGTTAATTTCCACAAAGAATTGATTTTAACTAATTAATAGAAATTATCATCCTATAATCTTCAATAATTTACTTCATAAAATAATTTAAAAACACAGTTAAAACTGATATTCCCAATATTTAATATAAGCTTTATTTCTGCTGTAAGAAAAAGATAAATGTCCTGCTGAAAAGGAAAAACTCGCTTCGAGCATTGCTGCAATTCCTAAAAAAAAACAACCTCATCTGGAATGCAGTGAGCAAAGAACGTTACAAATTTTGAAAAAGGAATAAATTAGGCCGCGTGATCGTTTAGTGCTTAAAAAAAATCCACAAAGTTATTACTACTATACTAGAAGAAAACAAATTATAAAGTTAATTTACCAAACAGTAAAAATTGCTCCCTTGACATTCCGCAATTAAACTCGACACGAAAAATCAAGTACATTGCATTGGAGTGAAATGCCCAAAAGCGCGGCGTTCAGAAAATGCAAGGCTAACACATCTTAAAAAAAAACAAACTCACCCAGTGGGGTTGAACATATTTATTCTGTCGTCCATTGATTACAAGTTGGGTTTTGTCTTCTTCATCCTCACTAAAAAAATACACATATCTGAGTTGGCTCAGGATTATCAAGTACCGGAATTGGCGCTCAAATTCTAACAATCAGAGACGCTCAAAACCGGCCCCAATATCCACAGAAAAATCCTGGACAGAATTCGAAAAAAATCTTTTAATCTGTGGTGACGAAGCTTTATATACACTTTTGTGTGTGGTTCCTTTTCACTTCATTTCTCTCCCTCAGACCCCTTGCCAGATGCCAAACTGCAATTTTTTTAGCTTCTTTTCACCTCCTTTATTGATTCCTCCTTTGATCATGGGGACTCTTCTTTGCAACCGTAACTGTTTTCTTCCACAGATGTTTCTCGCGTGGGAGGAGCTTGCATTCTTGTGCTGTCATAAATTGGGGGTGCGTCAAATACTTCCTGTGTTCGCTCTGCTATCCCCAAAAGATTGCTCCTTTCTTTGCGTCGCAGGCGATTCCATCTATCGTTTTCTTCGTCAAATTGGGGGAGGGAGAAGCGCCAGTCTTAGCGATTTTTGTAGGTTGTTCACTGAGATTTATTTCATTAAGTCATGTACCCACCACATATATATATATATATATATATATATATATATATATATATATATATATATATATATATATATATATATATATATATATGAAATATTTTGTTTTTATGCAATAAAGAACTTTGTTCGGATTTCTTGCTTAGAAATTGCGAAAATTCATTTTCGATCGCAATAGGAACTACGAAGTGCCTTTATATGGTAGGTCGTACTCTAACGTAAAATAGGATTGTAATCTACTTATTCAATTCATAAAAAATATTTCTTTTGTAATTCGATAAAGCATTAAGGGGACAGTTGAGTCTCTTTTGGCACTTCATCTCGCATCATAAATGTATCTAGCTGTCTTGCAAAGGTTCTCTCTTCCATGTTTCCGTGGAAATGTTTCTTGATTCCTTCCTTTATTTAGCTGAAAGTTGGCTACAATTGCAGTATTTTTTCCATCTGTGCAACATGTTGTTCTAGAAAGCATTCACAATATGTTTCTAAACTTACTAGTATTTATTTACAAAAGTTAGGCTTAAGAAAATGAGCAAAATTTTTTTTCACTATTATCATGAATCAAAATAACAATGCGCCATTTTTTGTGTATTAATATTGATTGATACTGATATTGTCTCAATCTTCTGTTACGAATATGGATTTACTCTGCAAATAGGGAGATTTAAACTATGTGTGTCCTATGAAGTTTTGATAAAAATGCAATCTGGTACTTTCAAATCAAAACGTACTACGGAACAATTGTTTGAAATTTCATTGCAATAAAGTTCAATGAGACACAGTTGAAACTATAGTTAGTATGGTTGGTTTTAATACACACAATTGGTATATTAGTTACGTTAAATTTTTATTTTCTAGGGAGGAAAAATTATAAAAATCAAAATGAAATTTGTATTATCAATTTTTCCCGGTCTCCCCTATATCCTTTCCTTTATCCCAAATACTGTAACTTGACGTTACGCTTCTATTTTTGTGACGTTCTATTTCGAGACCATGCTTGATATTTTTTAACTCACAATCCCGATAGAAAAAACAAGGCATGCCTCGTGTCGTGATCGAGACAACAAAACATAACCCTTTAATGGTCAGACAGCACATTGGATTTAATTGCTCGTAGTTAAAGATACTTCCCCCAAATACTGAAACGATACAGATCGAAATAAGAACAATTCACACTTGTAGACGGAAACCAATTCAAAAAGGAACATCGGTATGTGGTGCTAATGAGCCTTCTTGCTGCGGCACAATGCCTGGTTCTTCACTGGTGGTGTTTTTCAATGTAGACAATGGGGTGCTGGACACGATTGATTGGTGACTGCTGCATTCCAGTGCAGGCCGATTCATCATCAGCTAAATGGGTGTCATTAACCCAGTGCTGATTTCGAACAATGTCGATCGTTTTTTAAGTAAGCAGTCAATCCATTTTGATTGCAGAGGATGTTATAATTTCGATGGATGGGGATCTTTGGTGTTTGATTAGGTAGCTGATTCATCATGGTATGAATTCGTCCCAAGTTAATTCATCGTAATCTTCATTCATCCTAATGAATGATTGTAATTTCCGTGTAACCAATTTTTTCCAACAGAAATGATTTCTAAGAAACATCCTGTAAATGGGAGTCATTCTATCATTAACCAAGTGCTGATTTTGAAGTGTCAATCCTTTTTAAGCAATCAGCGCATTTTGACGCAGTGGATATGATAATTTCTATGGATGGGTTCTTTGGTGTCTGATTAGATAGCTGATTCATCGTAGTATGAATTCATCCCAAGTTAACTCATCGCAGTCTTCATTCATCCCATCCTTTATCTTACCAAAAAGGAAAATATTCAATATTTCGGCCTTAATTTCTAATATCCTCAAACGTAATTTTTTTGACAGAAATGTTTTTTAAAAACCATCCTGTAAATAGGCGTCATTCTATCATCAACCAAGTGCTGATTTTGAACAATTTCGATCATTTTTAAGCAAACAGTCAGCCCATTTTGATGCAGTGGATATAATAATTTCGATATATAGCATCTTTGGTGATTGATTGGTTAAATAATTTACCATTATGAATCCGTCTCGAGTTAATTCATCGTGGTCTTCATTCATTTCACTTTTTATCTGATAGGAAAATGTGCAATGATGGTTCTTTTCCAATTTCTAAAACTATTATTTTTAACTGAAACGATTTATCGAACTAATTCATCGTTGTCTTCATCTTGACATTTAATGTTCAATATTTGATGTTTCTTTTCCAATTTCCAAAATTCTATTTTTTCAACGAACATGTCTTTGAAAATATGTAGAAGGTGAAATTGTTCAACAATATTATTTGAACAGAAAATATATTGTTAAAAGTCCTCTCCAATAAGATAACTCCCTAAAGATTGTAATGAACTAGAAAAAACTAAAATTACCTGCGAGGAGGTACCAGACTAGCGATAATCAGAATCTACTTTAGACGGAGGAGGGACGGGGTCATAATAGATCCTATTTGTGTAAAAACTATCACATAAGGATTTTTTATGTGTCTGGCAAGTTGACTTCCAAAGTTCTCTTCCCGATTAGCCCCTGGTGCACAAACAATTTTTTCTCACGTAAGAAATAAAAATTATTAATATAAAAATATTTCATTTCTGCTCAGTTTGGCTCTATATGCGTGAATTTCTCAATTTTGTTTGCTTCAAACATCGAGCGCTATTTATCCAATTATTCTCTACACCAGAAATGAGTGTTAACTGAACAAAACACGAGAAACACATTATGAAGATTCGCTATCTAGAAGAACATACTTTAATTCAAAACCATTCATCAAAATGATGTCTTTCGCATCAAAACCTTTTCAGAACGATTCATCTTTACTTCAGCAAACGACTTCCATTCAATTTTAGGTAAATATGTCATGATTTGAATTTTGTACATATGGATCAATTCCCTTGCATTAACATAGTTAATGACGCAATGAAATTTTTCTTTAGAAAATAAATGATTCTTGATATCATTGGTGGCATTAATTTCACAGAAAGGAATCTTTCTGTCAAGACGGAGTGGGAAATTAATGGGTTGAGGAGAAATAGGTAACACCAAAATACTACAGAAAAAAAAGATGAACAAATCAGACAAAAAAGACCAGACACAGAACATAGTTGGTTGAATAAAAAACGGTCAATCTTCTGTGCTGGTCATAGCAATAACATCGCGTTGTCAAACAGGGATTGGTATTTTTTTCATCAAGAATAAACGTCATAATAATTCTTAAATGGTTTAGTTTGATCATAATTGCGAAAAGTCTTCCTTTATAAACATGCAATCTTCATTTCCCTTAACCTTGATTGATATACAACCTTGATCTAATAATGATAGTTGCATAGTTTGAAACTAATGCATGATTAACAATAATAATTCCAGCTCATGTTAATAAAATGATTAATGACATCAGACCACGAAAAAATGTAAAGGAATGTTAAACCTTGAAATGAACTGAAAGAAAAAGACGTTTCTGAAAAAAAGTCACTTCATAAGACCTCTAAAAACTTCTTGTTCTTAGTCTTCCTTGAACCTTGATCCCTGATCGAAAATTCAGGACGAGGAATTTAGCTTTTCATCCACTTGGGTGAGACTGTCTGCTTTTCACTGTTCTTTCTTATTTTCGCATTTTAAAACATTCTCTTACCGGGCACCTTGTCTATTGGTGAAAGAAATCTGACTACGGTGGAGAGGTCCCAGGTTCAAATCCAGGCTCGGGCATAGATGTACTTTCTTTCTCTTGTCCTTTTTTTGTGTGAATGTGTTGTTGTGCTGTGAATGGTTGCCTGCCCTAAAAATGAGTCCTTATGGTATGTGTACTCTGGGAGTCGAACTTTCCATCAAATCTGTACCTCAGAATCAGACTAACGTGAGTCCATTTTCATAACTCTTCAATAGAGTGCGAAAACGATTGGCGAATACATACAAAAGATAGGACTCATTCTCTTTTAATGCTGATAAATAATTGAGAAGGAATTTATTTTATAGAATAACGCTCACATGGGTCGATGCGGAACAAGGTTCTACATACAATGAAGCAATAAAGTGAAAACGCCATTTTTGGACATACGTCGTTCTGGTTCTGAGGTACAGTTGGTTTGGACGGTTCAGTTGGAAAAGTTAAGCAGTGCGACCCTGAATCGACAGCCTGGCTGGCACAAGACAACAACAGCAGCAACTGTTTAAAAAGTGAAACAATTTTCCCCAAAATCGCCAACCTAGCTGGCACAAGGCAACAGCAACAACGGCAAACGCTTTCTCAAGAATACCTCCCTGTAACCAAATCTCTTCAGTTTCTGCGTTTTTAAAATTAATGCTCTATCGTCATTAGCCACTGTTCTTCATTTTTTTTCTGAGATTGATCCAGAGCGGGTTACAAGTGAGCAAGCGCACTGTCCTCCCTTTGTTAAAAATCAGAATGCTCTTCAGGTTGTTATGGTTCATACGCTGCTTATGTTCAAGAATTTTAACAGAGTTAAGCCCTGTTCGCATTGCAAAATTTAACCTGGGTTATCTTCATCTGAGATAACCCATTTTGGAAATGAGTAATCTTTACCTCGGATGAAGGTAACCAGGGTTAAATTCCGCAATGCGAACAGGGTTTTACCCCCTAAGATTAAACGTCTTCAGATGCTGTTAAAAGATATAACCGGGGGTGATCTCTTATTAGTTATGTCCATTTAGTGCTTAAAAATATTTTTATTGATCAAATTACTGCTTGCAAGGACAATGAAATTACTACTTACGAAATATTTTACCAAACAACTGCTTCAAAAACCTTTCACCAACCTAATTACTGTTTGAAAAACTTTCCGTCAATCAAATTACTGCTTTCTTTTTTTCTCTGGGAGTTTCTCTGTAAATTTGTAATTGGCTGTTCGAACAAAGTATTTTAAAAATAATAAAGTGTAATAAAGTAGTTATCTCTCTTAATTCAAGTAAAGCATTAATACTTTACTGTCCAATTGTATTGGGAGCGATAACACTTTTTTCTCCTGGAAATTATCTAAGTTCTAAAAACAGTCACTTGGCTGCCCTAATCCTATACTCTAACACTTAGAGGTAATATTTCAAAAAACCTATTAGCACCACATAAATTTGGCAATTAATGTCGAAATAATAGAATAATGTAACTACATTTTATATGAAATAAGGTCCAGTTAGGTAACTTAATATTGTCAAGTAAGTGCTGTTCGGAAATTGCTGCCATTAAAAGCTGCAATAGAAAACAATTTTGTTACTCTTGCAAATGCTTTTTGGCATGAAGTTAAACGCAATCACTGTAAATTTACCGAAATTGCTGAGAACGGTGTTGAAATGCCACTTTGTTTAGTTTCAGAGCCACATTTGTGATGAGAGTATGTATCTTGGAAGCTGCGAAAACAGTCCTTTGGCAAGTGATTTTATGAATGTTAATTAGTTTAATTATGGAACATATTATTTTTTATTTTCATATATGTGTCAAAATTTATCGGTGGCTTTGTAACTCATTATGCTCCAATTATTTTGCAAATTTTACGCAATCAAGTGAAAATAAACAGTCCTTTGACGACATTCCCCTGCCTAGAAATACGGCAAGGGACTTGTCTCATGTCATGATTTATCAGAAAACACAAATTTCAATTAGTCCTCTTTTGAACCAAAGTAATAATTTCATTTCCTGAGCAATGGTATTATAATTATACGGACATGTTAAAAAATATACCTGGACAGCTTCTGTATAGGAAATTATCAGTTTGCTGAGAATCGCCATTCTAAATCAAACTACGGCTTGCAAGGTCAATAAAATTACTACTTCCAATACATGTTACCAAACAACTGCTTGCAAAATCTTTTACCGATCAAATTACTACTTGTATCAAAGTTCTAGTTCATTATGCGTCTCCGAAAACTGTGCAATCTGGTTATTAAATTTGCTAAAGTAGCAGTAACGATGCTTGCTTGTTCGCAAACTACGCTCTAAGAAAGCCATAAAACGAATACCACTGTTCTTCAAAATGATGTGTTTATGTTCTGTTTTGATCAAACCATACCGTTGCAGAACAGAAAAATTCCAGCGCTCACTTATTCATCAACTACCAGCTTTTGTTGCCAGGTACAATAATGACAGTCGCGCTAATCATAATAACAAGTGACAATGAACAAACTGAATGGAGGGAGAGAATGGGAAAATAGAAAAAAAAATCCAAGCACGGCGCACATTCGAAAATTCGACACGACATGATTATCAATCAAAAGGAAGATTGCATCATTTGATATTCTGTTCATCACAGCACATTTCCGGCACGCTTGGTAAGAATCTGTTATGCTCAAAATGAATTGAATCTATGATAGTGGCGAGTTTTATGTTTTTGTTCAAAAAAACTCATTTTTGCCACCAAATCTGAAGGTTGAATGGGCTTCAATTGAAGTTCTTGAGAGATGAATGGGGTTATGTAACAAAACGCATATTGCGAGTAATTAAAGTTTAAAGTTTTATTGTTGCAGTTGTTGCAGCTTTTGTTTTCTGGTTTTGTCGCTTATGAAGTTGGTCGAATGACATCTACTTTTTGATGCACCAAGTTTTATTTGCTTACCTGTATCCATTGCTTACCATTGTCCAGACCAGATTATATTTTCAAAAAATGTAACGTAGTCCCTTCATCCTCCAAGCCTTTCAATTGCAAAATCGAAGATAATATGGTCTATTTATTTTTACAAAACATAAGGTGATACAAAATATTCTAATCTAAACCAGGTCAAAGTATAAACTCCAACTGTCCAATTTTAACAATGCTTACTCATCAGACTCTTAAGAAAAATATAATCTTTGAAATGTTTGTGAGATGCAGTCGTTTTGGAATTCGAAAAATTTCAAAAACTGGTAAGAATTTTGTGTGTGTGTGTGTGTGTTTTTTTCTCTAAAGCTTTTAATGGTACACATTTGGATTTTTTTGTTTTAAACGAACAACCAGTATATCACACAGAGAAAATCTGATGTGAACACCACATAAGCCAATTATAGTCAGTTACAAAGTTGTCTTGTTGTAGTAGCACATGTGCTCTCAGTAGTAGTCTACATGAGGAGTTGGTTCAACGGTTTCGGAGAGGGATGTTATTTACTGTTCGTCCGTGAAAGACGCACCTAGCACTCGCGAACCAATCCACTTAAAAAAAGGGGTAATGGGTTGTGAATGGAAACTTTCCGAAGTTTTCAACTTAAATCTTGCATTTGCTATCCTTTTGATATATTTAACTAAACTATGTATTTGAAATTAGCATCGTTCTGCGTTGTTTGATACGGCTCAAAATACTTATCATTTTTCTTCCTCTTATTGTTATCTTACCTATCATCCCTATTTTGGTAAGATCGGAGAAGAATTGACGCATGCGTAAATACGCGGAATGTTTAACCTAAGAAAATCAGATAGTATGAAATGAATGAAGATATGAAGAAAATCAGACACTGTTTTACATTTTGGCAAATTTTAGAATCTTTAAATGTTTTTATTTACACTTTTAGTATATTTTTGAATGCAAGAAAAGTGTTTTTTTTTTTTTAAATTTCTAGTGCATTTTAATTTCGCTATCACTATTTTCTTGTCATAA
Source organism: Uloborus plumipes (assembly GCA_038373865.1). NCBI lineage: Eukaryota > Metazoa > Arthropoda > Arachnida > Araneae > Uloboridae > Uloborus > Uloborus plumipes. The sequence goes on along the minus strand of JAXGGA010016496.1, from coordinate 16,412 downwards.
AGTTTTTCCACACTATTTCTATAGGATAAGGCTTAGTCATAGCAAAAAAAAATGTGAAAGTATTTTCCACGTTGGTACTCAGAAAAGGTAAATATTTATATTGAATAGATATATGTTCACCAAAAAGGCGTTTACTCTCTGATACTTTTTCGAAATCGAAATTTCCCAAAACTAAACTCATTTTAGTTTGAAAAATTGGAATGTTTAAAACTGCCAAAAAAATAATAACAATTTTAAAAAACTATAACCCGACTACAAAAAAAAGAAAAGCACTGAAAGGTAAGAAACAAGGTCGGTGCTATTTAATATCATCGTCTTATTAAATAAAACAAGACGTTTGATAGCTTAGCTATACCTGTTTATTCAGTTCTACGACTTGAACCCTCTGCAAGTTCCACATTAACAACATAATTCAATTCAAATGCTGTAGTCGTGCGTTGTCAACTACAGAAAGCAAGCATTTAAACTTGATACACAAGCAAACATATTAGTTTGATCTATATATATATATATACAAGAATGGTAAATTAGGTTATAATGTTATTCTATCAAATATTTTTTCTGTAGTTGACAACGCACGACTACAGCATTTGAATTGAATTATGTTGTTAATGTGGAACTTACAGAGGGTTCAAGTCGTAGAACTAAATAAACAGGTATAGCTAAGATATCAAACGTCTTGTTTTATTTAATAAGACGATGACATTAAATAGCACCGACCTTGTTTCTTACCTTTCAGTGCTTTTCTTTTTTTTGTAGTCGGGTTATAGTTTTTTAAAATTGTTATTATTTCTTACTTTTTAGAGCTTTTTTGTAGTCGGGTTACAGGTTTTTAAAACTTTTTTATTTTACCCCACTGTATATTAGCAAATGAATATACATTACAAAATTAAATGTACATAACAAAAAAGTATGAAAAGTTATATGGGTAATTAATTTCATGCTAAAATCTAGGTCAGCCTTAAACTGGAAATTCATTGTTGATTGCGACTTTTGTTTGAACTAATTTGAACTAAAACACACTTAGATACGAAAATATCGGTTAAAATCGGTGCTTGTCTAGGAATAATCGATTTTTCCTCTTGTTAAATTCTAGTAAAAAGTAACCTATGACACTCGAGACTCGAAAACGAATCGATTGACACCTCATTCATCAAAATCGAATGAATAGTTTAGGAGCTACAGTGGAACATCCTTAACCACAAACATAGCCAGACTGCTAAAAACATAACCCTTCCTTTAGGCTTTGCCGTAGTCGGGTAAAAAATGTAGCTTACCTTTTAGTCTACTTCTTGAGATTTACAGCACCATAAAACATGTAACATTCGTCAAAGCGCATCAAAGGTTCCGAGCTTTCAAGATTTCATGTAATGTACAAAAATCATGCAATTCAAAATGAAACTTTTGCCTATTTAAATACAAGTTTTCACGTCACGAGAAACAAGTGTTGTCAAAACAAAAGCCTTGAAATTCAAGTTTAACTGGAAAAATGCAGTTGCAAAATAATGAATTGAAACAAATATTTAATAACTATCTTCTATGTATATATTGCTTTGAACTAATTTCATGCTAAAATCTAGGTAAGCCTTACACTGGAAATTCATTGTTGAACACACTTAGCTCCGAAAATATCGGTAACAATCGGTGCTTGTCTAGGAATAATCGATTTTACCTCTTGTTAAATTCTAATAAAAAGTAGCCTATGACACTCGAGACTCGAAAACGAATCAATTGGTACGTCATTCATCAAAATCGAATGAATAGTTTAGGAGCTACGGTGGAACATCCTTAACCACAAACATAGCCAGACTGATAAAAACATAACCCTTCCTTTAGGCTTTGCCGTAGTCGGGTAAAAAAAAAAACAATCGAAGTGCTTGGAGATGAAGGAGTAACGTGACAAACCCGAACTGGCGAATAATTAAAGTTCAAAGTTTTACCATTGCAATTGTTGCAGCTGTTATGTTTTCTGATTTTGTCGAAAGTGTGCGTATGCAATTGGTCTTACCTTTATCCATTGCTTACCATTGTCCAGAATGTATTTTCGAAAAATGTTACACAGCTCTTTCATCTTCCAAACCCTTCAATTATCAATATTTCACTCAAAATACTCGTTCAAACGAGATTCAAATGTTCATGTGAACTACCATCACCACAAAAAAATGTCTACATATAATTCCACAGTACTTCCAATGTGCAATTCTGTAAATCAAGAATTTTTACAAGTAGAAAATAAGTGAACTGTATATTTAGTTATGTCCTGTAGAAATAATATTAAGCATGTTTTCAATTTCCTTACAAGTTGTTTTCTAAAAGTGAATTTAAAGAAATCTAATTGTAAAGAGAGGTCAGGAAATAATTTGAAAGGTAACCGAAATAGTTCCTTGGTTTTCTAAATCTTCTTCTGTGACAGATCCGCATCAATCTCTATTTCTTTAAAAGGGCCGTGGTGGCCCGATCGGTAAGGCATCGGACTCGTGTCCGGAGGGACCCGGGTTCGATCTCAGCCGATCAAAGATCCACCGTCTTGATTAATGGTGGCTGGGAGGCGTTAAAAATGTCGTGGTCACAAAGTTCTCCAAGTGAAACGATACCTCTGGGGGTGCTGGGCCTAGGGTTTGCTCGACCCTAGGTTCTGGTTCAAAATTAAGAACAGAGCGCTCTTCAGGGCCCTATCCCGGTTAAATCACGAAGCTGTGGTAGGTACGGGGGACCCTGGAGTGTGAAATGAAATGAAATGAAATATTTCTTTAAAATGACTCTTTCTTTGGTATGAAATTAAAGACTACTTTATATGCTCCTAATGGTAGGTTTAGGTATAAATCAAAGGAATTTTACAGGATATGAGTAAATAAAATACATATTGTTTTTCATCCTGTAAAATATAAATTACGCATGTGCTACTCGCAAGTTGTTGCTCGAAATTAATTTTTAAATTTTAAACGAAAGAAAAACTTCTGCGTTGCTACTTGTACTTCCACGTGCTTAAGAAAGTCAAATAGGTATTAATTTCTTAAAGAGAGACATTGACTGAAATTTACACACGTTACACAATGAAAAACGGCTGCCAGTTCCTCATTCATAAACATTTCATTGAATAGTTCAATCACAGACAACCTCTCTCCAATGCCTGCTTAACTTTTAGAAGAAAAGGATATGCTTTCTTAAAGGAACAATAAAGCTCTCATAACATTCACGAGTCTGTTTTTACAGCAGAAGTGAAGAACTTAATTCATTTTTTGCTCCCTGTTTTATGTTTGACAAAAGCACAGTTGTAGCTTTAGTATTTTTTAACGGCTTTTGCTTTTTCTATTTGCAGGTGAGACGGGATTCCATGTGGATAATGGAAACATCACGCCCGCGCAGACCGCCAAGGTATAATAATGTCTTTTGTGACGTCATTCATAAATATTTTTTTTATTTATAGTAACTTTGATTTATAAAGATCTCCTGTAAAAAGCGGTTGTGATTCTACACCATTTTTATGTCACAAGCTGCACGTGGTTTTGTCGGTAAAGTCGAGACTAGAACTGAGAGTAGGATGAATTACTTACTATATTGTTCGAATTAATTGGAACAAAGCTACTTTTCGCAGGATTTCAAGTTGACTCCCAGCTAGCTCTAGCGGGTCCCTCTAAGCAGTTCCATTTGCCCCAATGCCATCTGGGTGCCTGTTTCGACTTCTTAGTTCCAGTTTACATGAGAAATTAGCATTATGAACAATTATTCAGTTTTTTTCTGTGACAAGAGTAGGCAACATTTTGCATTCGTTCATTTTAGCTTGCTAAAAAGGGGTAGAGCTCCAAGAAAGTTAGCCAAGATAAACACACTTAAGAGTCACGCATTGATATCTGTAAAAATATTGCTTCTCTCGTTTTTAGTGGAAAATGAGTCTTTTCTTAGCGTCTGATGAGATGCATTGAAACTGAATCGTTTTCCTCCCCAAGAAAGAGCAAGTGTGATAGAAAAAGAAAAAACTCCAAAAATAGGGTCGGTTCTTGCTATGCAATAGCATCATTAAACTAGCTAAAACTTTTTGAGGCATGCCAATAAATATGTATACTCATTGATGGAGTATGCAACGAAGACTTCTCACTTTAATCAGAGAATAATCGAGAAAAGTTCGATTTTCCGATGCAAACCACAGGAATGTATTTTTGTTATTGACATGTATAAAGTTCAATTATCTTAGCTTACTTTCTAGGCGTTGTATCTCCTTTTGGTACGTTAAAATGTACGAATGCAAAATGCTATTTACTTCTCTCCCAGAAACTAGCTGAATAAATGTCCAATACTCATAATTTCTCGTCTACATCAATTCTTAAGCAACTAAAACTGACATCCAGACGACACCAAGGCTAAACTAAGGCAGGTCTAACAAGCAGGTCTAACAACTGCTTGTTAGACCTGCTGGATCTAGCTGGCAATCAACTTCTAAGTTCGCTAAAAAATAACTCTGTCCCAATTAATTCAAACAGCATAATTTTTCTACAGTGACTATTTGTCCGTTTTGAACCGGACACAGTCCCAGTTTCTGATTACCTAGCCCGTTGCTCCCTAACATAGATGTTGGACTCTAAATTGTCCCGTTTTCTAAAGTGACAGAATGGAACACTGGGAATGGGTGAAATTGTTCAAGCCTGCTAATAAAGTTATAATCCATCTAGGCCACCTAAATTTTGTATATTTTCATCAAAGAAAGTAACATTCCTTTTTTAGTCACGATAATGCTTGTGTGCAGCTTTTCCCATTAAAATCTGGCTTATTTGAGACACTATATATATTATTGTAATATTTGTTGTTCTAGGGGAATAATTTATACCTATTTTAGTTATTTCACTGGAATAACTGATATATGATTATTATTTATTAATTACTCTGTTATAATTAAGGCGTGATGTTCGCAGGAAATTATATAAAATATTTCAATTTTCGAATAAATAAAACATTATATCAAAGTGTTCAAGTACAATAGCTTGCCACATTGTGGGCACACACAATGCCATTTCACAAGAAAAAAAGCCTAAAAATATAAAAACCTAAACTAATTCAGATCATAGAAGTGGTGAAATCAAAAGCATGTAAGCTGGAAAGAAGACCTAGTAAAGCAAGATTACCTGTATGTCATTCAGGTCAACTCTCTTTCTGTTCGGGTCAATGTATCACTACTGTTCAGTCAAACCAGTCATACCGTCATTAATTATTTGAAATTCTTCAATTACTAAAACCAAAGGTCAATGCCGAAACTTTTATAAAGCGTGTAGTTTCTGAAAAAAACAGATCGCTTGCTTTTTAACTATTTTTCATTTGGCTCTTGAACGTTGAACTAATTCTGTCTGGCGGAGAAAAGAATTTTAAAACTAAGTTAGGGGGAAATTATTATTACTACTTTTATTTTTGTTGTTTACAGTGTTTCATGTTAAAAGTAAAAAAAAGAGACTTAGTATTAAAAGCAGAAATTATAATTACTCATTAATATTATCTGGATTCATCAAATAAAATTGCCCACCTAGGGAGAAAATTTTAATTACAAGTTTTACTTTTGTTTTGTACAGTAACCATTGAAATTTTTTGGGGGCAGTACTTTTAAAGGGATTTTGAGCATATTTTAAAGGATTCTTCGTAGCATTCCAGGGGTTGAGCCATTTCTCTTGAGTGATATGGGCACAGCTACAATAATAATGATGATTTCGTTTAAAAGCCAAAATATTTTCTTATTTATCCCGAATTTATTGAAGAATGTTGCCCCGAACATAGATACGATAAAGAGAGCCTAGGGAAGTTTTTGTATAAGAGTCAGTGTTTTTTCACGAACCTCTATTACGCGCCCGCAGGTACCGTTCAATGTTCATGTCCTACATTAAATATCTTGCAATTGACCTGTGTCAGAACTAGATCCGTTTTAGAAATACTTTTATTTACCAGATCAGGGGCGCGACGGGCGAAGTTAACCCCCAAGAATCATTTGGTTTTGAGCAATATTGACAATCCTAACATGCTTTTACATGTCTACATTTGGGTTATAGTTTTGAATGTATTCATATTATACGCATAACTGTGTTTATATATATGTAAAAGTTCTACAACATGTAAAGACTGAAATAAACCAACTCTCAATACCCAAAACCACCCACACACGCATAAAAAAATCACAACTCTACCATTGTTCTAGATGTATGTAATAAATACAGTTGTGTATAATACTCATTTTTAAAGATGGATACATATTTTTGAAAATTATTTCTACACTTTTAATCTACATTTCACTTGAAATACTAAAATCTGTCTTAATCAGAATAGAAGCCAAAATAACAGTCGGACAGCAAAATACTCCTAACAGTTCAAATCGTTCCTTGGTGGAGGGACTGAATTCAAACGAAAATGGGATCGCACGTTTGCTTTTGAACTGCTAATATGTTGTAAAAACTATGTTCGGGGCTCAGCAATCTTTTTTTATGTGGGGCACCACCCAACTATTGCTCATAGTGGATATTTACTCTAAATCGAGCGTGTCTGCCGACTTCCACATCCCGTCGGAAACGTGCCAAAGGTGACTTCCGCTCCTGGCCCACCCGTGGATACTTCATGCGCATGCATTCGTTCTTAATAATTGAATGATTTCACTGATTTCGTGCGTGTGAGGGTATTTTAAATATAGATATGATTCCCATATTTACCTAATATTGATAAGGGATGTTTTGGGAATAACCAAGAGTTTTGCATAATCGAAGTGATTCTGGTAATCAACTGTTCAGATATCTGTGTATCTCTCTCGTTTGATTTCACAATTAAGTAATTTCAAGTTCGAATAAACGTCTCGGGATACCATTGGGATTTTTCGGAAAGTCTTCTCATTTGTTTTTTTTTTTTTTTTTTTTTTTTCGTTCCTTCAAAGTCGAAGAATTTCCAACTGACAGACCCGTCGTTTAAGGGAGATCAGGAGCAACCCCCCTGTCTTTGGGCAACCAATTTATGTACATGTAAGTGAGCGTGGGTTTTACTGTTTTTTGATATAATTTAAATTGAGTACACACCCTCCCCCCTGGAAAGGTTCGAAATGACGGATCTGCCCCATGACTCCTTTAAATAACAAGCCTGGTTTTTTAAAAAAGAAAAAAAAAATTAAAGAATGGTTTCTTTCCAACACAAGTCAAAATCTACAACGACGCAGAACAAAACGTGACCATCCATATTTCCTGCCAACAAAAAAAAATCGTTTGCTTCTCTAATTGTTGTAAAGGACAGCGAAAGAAATATCAAACATTCCACAGATTTTTTTATTATAATTTGATCATGAAGAAAAAAAACCCAACATTCCCACATAACTGTAATTGAAACAATAATCATTCATGAAAAGTGAAAGGCGTCGATTTCAAGGCCATTTGATGCAAACAGGAACCCAGTCCAACACGTATCTAATAATTTCCAATCTTATTGTCTCAGAGCGACCTTTTAATGTAGGAATCTGCGTTGCCGTTGCCTGAACTGCGCAATTCTGCAATTCCTTTTCATCACTCGATAGAAAAGCTATTGTCTCCAGGCGCGACCTTCGATGACAAATTTTATTTGTTCTGCCAATAAAAAAGAACATAGTACTGTCAGGAATTTACTACCGGAGATGAAAGTTATATTTAGAGTTTTGTTGGCATTCTTGTCACGTCAATGTGCGGATTATGTTTCAGCAAGAAACGCACGTTATTTAAAACCTTATCTGTTTAGTTTAAATGACATGGGTTCTATTTCATATTTCTTTCCCTCCTTTTTTTAACATAAATATTTTCTTATCGATAAAATACTGTTTATAAGGTATACCCGGCATGATTATTATTATTACAATTTTTAGTTTTAATTTTGCAGTATCAATTATTAATTTGAGGAGAACTTACAAGTTCTATTTCTTCAAATATTGAACCCAGTCACACAATTAATAAACTAGTTGCAAAAATGAATGAAATTGTATTAAATTCTTAACTAAACGTCACAAGAATAATGTGCTTGGAACGGAAAGCACATGATGGAAGCCAATAGAATCACCGGAAATTTCTGTTGGGGTTAGTTATAATACGTCTGAAAGTTTCGGCAATTCAGTCTGTGCATGTGAATAGAATGAATAGTGCGTTTATATACTTAGATTGGCAATATGGCTCAAAACTAAAGGTTCAAGGGGGTTCCAAAGCTCTCCTTTCAAAGCACCGGTGAAGCAATCCCATCAACTATTTGATGGTGTCACTAGTGAAACCAGAATTCTTCCTAGGGAGAGAAGTTATTAACTCCTCAGATGTATTCATAGCACAACACACCTGGATTAACAAAAGGGCTTATGCCAAGCTTTCAAGGGCTCTGAGGGGATTAATCCTCAATCCCCTTCACAGCGCCCTATCCTGGCGTCATAAGATTTATTACACCGTATTTGTTGAAAGCAAAGCAGTGCTAATTAAAATGTCAGCCGAATAGTTAAATGTGACAAATGTGTAATTGCAAAACGGAAATACAAAGATTTCATTACCCTTTTAGGAGCACTTACTAGCTATAGGCTTCAGGTGTTTTTAATCGATAGGTGTCTTTAATGTTATGACCATTCATTGCGAAAAAGATTTCAACCATAAGGAACAATTTAAGTTATGTAATTTCTCGTCTATGGTGATTCTAAATTGAGACAGAAGCTGTTTTTGGACCTTTCAAGCCAGAATCGCTAATTGTTTGTCACGAACCAAGAGTAATCACAGGAACATCAACTTTGGGACTTTTACGTTCTGCGTCTTTTATGACTATTTACCTGCCTTGTATCTTGTGGTCCATACAGAATGTTTCTCGCTGAAGTTTTGTCTGACATTTCTCGGAGTTCTCCAGAAACCAAAAATTTCTTTTGTTGCTGTAAAGAAGAAAGATACACGCCCTTGGTTTTGGCGTACAAGTTCTTTAAAACGTAGAGCCTACCCATTGGAATATCGGTTAAAAAAATATCCTGTTTAATAAAATACATTTTCAATGTATCAAATCGTTCTTGCTTACTTTGGGGCAAAATATGTATGTTGACAGTAGTTATATTAAAGTAGCTGTAAGTTTCGGTAAATTATATTCCAAACTGTTTTTTCAAAATCTGTATTTGTGAATTACTGAATTAACTGGGAAATGCTTATTACATTTTCTCTCTTTGCAGACTTCCAATGGCACAACAGGACAGCACAAGAAGACTCGTCCTTTCTCCAGCCTACCCTTCCACGTGTTCCATCCCTCAGGAAAGAAGCAGCGGGCAACTATGGACGACACATACATATCCAAGGTCAGTGCACACACACACGTATTTTCTCTTCCTTTATACACATTCCCATCATTTTTACGACCCAATCTGTAATGAATCTGCGTTCTTGGTGGAAGCTTGTTTGTCTCACATGAAGAATACGAAGTGGCTTTCTCTTTCAGGACCTCGTTAATTGCATTTTATTGGCCCGAGGCCGCAATCTGAAACCCAATTAACCAAGTTGCAGCTCTTAAGTATCAGGAAGTGAAACTTCGATGTGTGTGTAATTAAATGAACTAGATTTTTGCATGGTTGGAAACAAAATCGGGCTTGGTGGCAAATATTTGAATTTAACGCCAGTCAAGTTAATATCGTAATCACATTTATAGGAGGAATAGTATTTTCAATTATTCATTTCATGACTTTTCAGAATATTTCACATCTTGATGCACCAGGAATCAGGGTTGAAAACAACATTACTCTCACAAAAAAAAAAAAAAAAGAATCGTTCCAAATCACACATTTAACCGTCTACAAACCGTTAGTTGATGAAAGTTTCGAATCTACAAAATTTTTCTTGAGTAAATATTATTGCATAGACTTATGAGGGTTTTCTAAATCCTCAAGCACATGAAAATCTACTTGCATATGTTTTACTATGCAAATCTAATTTTCTCGAAGGGTACTATAAATTTTTTTAAAAACTGAGAAAAGCTACTTTATTCCACAGAAACAGAATTGGTTAGCCTTTTCTCTGCCAGATACGGGGAAAACATTTTATTATAGCTTTCCAGGAGAAAATCCTAGAATTTTAAGATGAGGTTATACCCGTAGCGGGCTCATATTTTCTGAAAAATATCGTCTGATAATTTTAAATAATTTTACTAAAACAAGTTTAATTACAATACTTTCCTACACTTTTTATTAATTGCGTGCTAAACTTTACTTGTATTTAATCTTGTATTATTTTATAACTATAGATTGAGTGCAAAAGAGCTCTTTTTTTTTTCTTTTTGAGCCCAGATACAAAAAAATAATTTGATTGAAAATATGCAATCTGATTTTGAGCACATTTCCGCGAAAATAGAATCGCACATGAGTCGAGCGATACATGATTAACACTAGCTGCGTGGCCCGGCGTTGCACGGGCTGTAATGTAGTGAAGGCGGTTTGAGAAAACTACTCGCCACCAAGGCGGCTCGCCTTTAAAGAAATGAGGAAAGTTTAAACAGTTTACTCGCCGTCAAGGCGGCTCGCCTTTAAAGTACCAAGGAAAAGTTTAATGAACTACTCCTCGCTAAAGCGGCTCTCTAAAAAGCTTTCCTGCATCAAAGAATCAATCGAATTATTTGCATATGCTTCCTCAAAAATAAAGACGATGTCAAGTAGCGCATACTTAGCACTCTCCCTAAATAACAAATAAAATTCCTTTCCAAAAACAATTATTTCCAAACCGCTTTCTTCCTGTAAAATTAATTGCAAAATTCTAAACAAAAAAGTTCGTTTAATATTTGGATCGCAGCCAGAAAAAGTCCCTTCTAAAAACAGCAATTGCAATTTTATTTAAAAACACATTTTCAAAATGGTACCAGAGAAAAAATATGTCATTAATAATTAGAATAAAAACAATTGTTAGAACTTTGTTATAACACGTATTCAAAATGACAATGGAAAAAAATAACACTCTTTCATTTTAAAAAGTTCAACTTAATTAACGTTTTAATTTAAAATCGCAACGGAAAGAAATAAATATCTTGGAATTTTAAATATTTCAATAATTTAATTAACGTTTTAATTCAAAATGGCAACGGTAAGAAAAAATGTCTTGGAAGTTTATAGGCTTAATCGCTTTAAATTTGACTACTTATTAATTGATATCTTCGCTAATTAAAATCGTATAATTATATAAATTGAAACTAATGAAGCCTGAAAAATTACCTATCTATCGGTACCTGGTTCGACTTTCAGTTCATTGGCGTTCAGGAGAAATAAGCGTGACATAGATAGATAGTTAGAAAGAAAGATAGAAAGAAAGAAAGAAAGATAGAAAGAAAGAAAGAAAGATAGATACTCGGTTTTTAATATAAGTAGACTAGCTGCCAGGGCAGCTAGATTAGCTTCCTGCGGCATGTTGATGCATAACGTCTCCCTTCTCTAACTTTTACCTCATTCTGAAGTTATATTATTTGATATAATTTAATGTTCATTCGATTTCAAGACGTACCACGCACGTGGCCCGGCGTTGCACGGGCACTTCGTGCCTTGAAAGTAGTGAGGAAAATGTCAAGAAACTACTCCCCGCCAAGGCGGCTCGCTAACAGCCGCTTCACGCCTTTACTTTTTTCCTATGTAAAAAATCATTCGAATTATTGAGATGCTTCGCGCCTTCAAGATGGTGAGGAAAGTTTTAGTAAGTTCAGCTCGCTCAAAGGGAAAAAGCAGACATAGATACTCAGTTTTTAATATAAGTCGATGGCTTTTCAACAAATGAATGTTTCAAAATATTACAAGTAGCTAGTGATAAAAATACTATGTAAGTGGCCCGCTTATGAGTTTCGTGTTTGATTTAGTTAAGCCTTTATTCAAAATTCTCATTATCATTGTTATCACTGTTTCATAGCAACTACGTTTCAACAATGGATTTCATATTTAATCATTTATTAGGCTTAATCGCTTTAAATTTGACTACTTATTAATTGATATCTTCGTTAATTAAAATCGTATAATTATATAGATTGAAACTAATGAAGCCTGAAAAATTACCTATCTATCGGTACCTGGTTCGACTTTCAGTTTATTGGCGTTCAAGAGAAAGAAGCGTGACATAGAAAGAAAGATAGAAGGAAAGATAGAAAGAAAGATAGAAAGAAAGATAAAAAGATACTCAGTTTTTAATATAAGTAGATTGTTGATAATATCTTCTAATTTTGAAACGCGATAAAATATTTGGGAGCTATTATTTTATTCACAATTGTAATATAAGATTAACGGCATCTCTCACACGTGTTGCGGAGATTAGCTAAACCTCAATTTGAACGTAAAATACGATATTAGCGTCTCATTTACATTTCTTCTGTTATTTCCCCTACAACAATGATATTAACAGTATCTTAGCAGCATTACATCAGTTATTTTTTTTCGTATTTGAAACAAAGGAAATAAATGGAGGGGGCACAAAAAATATTGATAAGCACTCAACATATTCTTTCATCTACTGATAGCTTTTTTTTCTCTTAATCAGGCCATGCAAAAACAATATATTTGATAGTGCCTAAGGAATGTTATCATATCGGCGTTATCGATTTGTTTTGTGTGCTTTGCTGGGAGAATTGCAGGATTTCTTACAGGCTATAGTCAAAAATGTGGAATGGTTTAAATTGTAAGTAAAACAGATAAAAGGTCATAATCTCGGGTATTTCTCAATCCCTGTAGAATCTTCTAGGACACAAAATGAAGGAATTTATCTTATGTGACCAAAAAAAAACTGTCTTGAAGTAAAATCGAAATTCCAAGAAAATTCGACTGTCAATTTTTGCAAGAAATCTAATGTAATAGCGTCGCTTTTAACTAGTTGATAACAATGTTACGAACTTTCATTAGCAATTAATCTAAATTTTCAACGAAATTTAAACTTATATTCAGGACAGTTTTATCGATTACCTTAGTTGTCTTGAAACATTAAAGAAAATTTTAGTGTTGATAAAACATGTATGACAAATTTTTAGCATTCTTCGTGAAAAAATATTTGAAAGGTCGAAATATAAATACTTAAGAAAAGTTTTGCGTAATTTGAAAAACGTTTTTTTTTATTACTTTGAAAAATCATTTTGAATCTATACATGTTTCCTTGACAACTGAATTTGCATTATAATTTTCGCTAGAACTAGAAGCTACCAAACAAATATTTAGAAAATTCTTCCCCTACATACACAAAAAATAGTTAAAACCTACTTTATGCCTAAATGACAACAAATCGCTTTTTTCAATATCATAGTATTTGAACAAGCAAACGTGTGAATCTTTGGTCCGAATTTAGAAAGCACCGGTAGTGGTAATAAATCCTTATTATGCAGACTCACTAAAGATGTTATTTATTATGCCTGCAACTTGTTGAAAAAAAAATCTCCTACAATAAACTTAACCCATTTATACCCCGTAGCATACAAACGGGACGTTTATTAGTTATGAATACAAAAACCTGTAATGGATATAGCATTTTACTAAAGCTATTTTTCACAAATTAAATATTCCTCCATCTTGAGAAAACCAATTAGAGCCAGTATTTAGACATCAGAGTTTATTTATTGACAGCTATTTTCAGACAAATCAGACAAGCAATGATCCAGCATAGGTGGCCACAGAAAGTAAGTTTTTTCTTTGCGAACTCTTTTTTCATAAAATTAAACTATTTTTAAAGGATTTACTTAAAATTGATCAGAGATGCGCTCTGTAATGTTACTCTGCAAAAGAAAAGTCAAGTAAGGTCGTATTTTGCTCACATATCTGCAAAATATCCCATAAACAGGACGTTAAATAACTTAATAAATATGGTACCGGCGAATTATTTTAAGCCTAAAATGTATGTAAACCATTCTAAGTAAGAGTTTTAAGCAGAAAAAGAAGAGAAAAAAAAATTGTTAACAAAAACTTGGGCATAAATGGATTAATTATTGTTACATCATAAGGAAATTTTCAAGTTTGACTGTCCAAAAAAGATGCTTATTGCCTGTGCTGTTATCTAATTTTGTTGTTTATATTCTTGCTTTCTCACCAACATCGTCATCTTTCCTATTATTTTACGTTAGATCACTATTAACAAATCGTGATCTTCCTGATACAATTACACAAGCTAATTTTTATGATGGAATAAATGGCAGCCAATGAACAAGCATTTAGCAACAAAAAGGCGTGTTAATTAAATTACGTTGACCAATCCTTTTTTAAAGTTAATTACTGGATGACTCAACTCTCAGCGACAATGAGAAAAGTTTGATTGTTTCAAATTTAACTTATGCTGAGATGAAAAGGACAAAAATCATTATTTTGTTTAAGAATTCCAGAATAGCTAAAGTCATTTATTTTACATCAATTATTTTTTGAAAACTGTATGCTTTTTTCTGGATGATTGGTCACTTGTTCATTGCAGAGGAATATAAATCAAACTTTCGCTTGTCCTTAGAAGAACAGTAAGTTAATGGTGAAGCCAAAATATTTCCTTTCTGTCTACTTATTAGGAAGTATTTTTACTTGAAGATACTTTTCAACATAACAAATTTTATGTGCAGTGATATCTTCAATGCGATAAATCAAATTTTGAAACGAGGATAAATCTTCGAAAATGCATCACGTTCTCTTCAACAGAACAAATTTTTACGCAACATAAATCATTTTCAAGAAACGGAAGCGAAGCCAGGAGCACAGTAAAACCAAAAAGCTACTTAAATTTCACCAAACGAAAATCTGGTAACTATGATACGTAATAATTTATAACTACCATTCATAAAAAAAGCATTTTATCTCTATTTCTTTCACCATTAACATAAAAGTATCCGTTTTTGCTGTCACAATGTTTCCAAGCTACCTTACTTAGAGAAACCGGCCTGTGTGCATTCCAGTAATGGTAGAAATTCCTTTTCAGTTTTTATCATTCGTTAAGTATTTAACTTCGCTTATCGAAGAAAACAAATCTAACATCCAAGAATTTTTCATTTGCAGTTTACTTATTTACTCGTTTTTTTCTCCCTCCCCCCCCTCGAGCATTCCCTGTTTTTTTACTACTGTCAAAACAGATCGCGTCTCGTTCCATTCTTGTCATGACCTTTCCAGAGAAACATTATATAGTTCTAACGAATAACTTGCACTTGTAACTTTGTTTCTTTGACCTATTTACTGGCTGGTTTGAAAATAAAATGAGCGTTTGGGATTAACCCTTTCACTTGTAAAACAATATTGCCACTTTTTAGAACATAAATATGTTATTATAACAGTTCTAAATATTTGCTCACCTGAAAATGATGAGCCACCTGATTTGTTTGTTGATGTTACAAACATGACAAGTCATAATATAACATGACGTATTATGATGAGTGACCTTAGGTAAGGTATGCAACCTGAATTCCTCATTTCTCTCGGAGCTTTAAACTTTTGCCTATACTGACGGGCTTTCCTTGTAATTTATTGATGGTTAAGCCAGTTAATTAGAAGATTTTTAATTTTTAGCTTTGTTGATAGCGTTAAGAATGCATAGATTAAGTTTCTCTAAAATGCTATGTGTGCATGATTCTTAAGGTTGGGAGTACGTAAATCTCAGCTTTTGGATTGAAAATCATTTGATAAAAAAAAATCTGAACAATAAATTTTACTTCTCAATTCTTATGCTCATTCGCGTCACAAACGAGGTCAAAAAAAACTATTATTATTATTATTATTAGTTTTTATTCAAAGTGCCAATTTAATTTAGAGAGCTCTTTTTCCAAAATCTGTTCTCTTATACATAATTTATTTCATCGTCCATCTATAAGAGTACATAAATAACTCGATTTGAATAGTTCTGCAATTTATTTAATGGATGACTATTAATTTCCGTGTTTTGAAAAAATTCTATTTCGGATATGTTTTAACTGCGCATTTCGTTTCTAAAGAAGTACTATATTTTGTTCTTTATACTTCTGACTATTTTTGTGGAAAAAGCTCTGGAGTTGGATTTGTAAACGCTACAGAGCGAAACGTTTTGAATTCTTTCTATTAAGAAAACGAATGAAACTATCTGTTGTTCCTCACACTTATTATTGATCCAGACAACGCCGGGTATTTTTTGCTGGAACAGCATAATTTTAGTCTAAGCTCTGATATTTATCCCCTAATTGCACAAATGATTTTCCAGCACTTGGAACGTATGACAGTGCCTCTTCGTGGACATGACTTCACTGGTCTGGGTTTCAACATTTGTGGTAACATGAGAGACGGCATTTTCGTCAAGGATGTTCTACACAGAGGGCCGGCCTCGGAATCGGGGAAGATTAAAGCAGGTACAGTGCATAAAGAACTTTTTTTGTACGGTACAATATTTATATTGAATCTGTCTGTTTTAATTTCAAAATTAACACAGGTCTGGAAGGAATGTTGTATTATGTGTCAGAACAGATTTTACTTTTACTTAGAAGGTTTCGGT
>JAXGGA010016495.1:0-26548 GCA_038373865.1 Uloborus plumipes | reverse complement strand
TTTTGACATATAGCAATCACCCCCGCGCAGAACACGTGCGATTGCTCCACCCCCCTTCGAGATATTGACACGCAAATTAAATCACCACCTGTACTTGGTATGGTCTACCTATGGACCAATTTTCGTTTGATTTCGCCGGTTACTTCCTGAGATATAGCAATCACCTCCGCGCAGAACACGTGCGATTGCTCCACCCCCCTTGGAGGAATTCGCTAAACAAAGTCAGGTGCACCAGTTAACATGGTGGTACATATGTGAAAAAAATTTTGTTCGATTTCATGCAGTAGTTTTTGCTCTAGCGCGGCCACAAAAACTGGTCACACACATACAGACTCACACACACACAGACACACACACACACAGACACACAGACAGACATTTTCCAAAAATGGTCGAAATGGACTCAGCGCACCTCAAAACGTGCAAATCCGTCAAAATTCGACATTCGAAAATTTTCACGAAACCAATACTTTCTTCTATATATTAGATATAGAAGAAAGTAAAAACAGCCAAGTAATCATTGCAGTAAGCAAACTAGTTTTCCTATCAACTATTTTAACAAATAGAAAATCGTTTAATCCCTAATCTGACGGAGTTCAATTGTTCAGAGCCAAACCATAATAGCGAATAATGATAGGTACCATACAAGTTCACGTGCAAAACGTTATACAAATGTACCGCAAAATGGCAGTATGCAAGTGTAACATTTTTTTTTTTGTTAAAACTTCCCTTATTCATAATTTTCAGGTCTCCATCAAAGCAGAAAGTTGTTGTAGAATCAAATATTATAATATTGTCCGTAATTAGTGCAAATTAATGTTACTTAAAAACGCAGGATTAAATGTTTTACAAATATTTCAGATATTAACCAGAAAAGACTGCGTACGATTTTAAGTATGTTTCACCCTAGTTAAATTGAAACAAATGTTTTTACTGAACTTAGATATACATCTGCATATTTTTTGAAGCTACAAAGTTAAAAATGTCATAAAATATGGATGCAACAACAGTAATAGAGGACACCCTTGATAGCAGGATGGAATCAAACCCACAACCTCCGGCTACTGATGCAAGTGCTACAACCACTGAGCTCCGGAGACAACGAATTTTCAGTATTGTCGTGTCTGACTATTGTTAGATGCTATACTGCAAAAAATAAACGGTTGTTTTCTGCAGCATAATACTGGCAGCGGAGGTTCCAGTTTTAAACTGTAAAATGCACAGTAATAAACTGTATTATCAGCATTAATATGTATAACGCAAAAGATGTTTTTTGTAACAACGAAACACGTGTCTGCATTGTCACTGTGAATGTGTGCTGCTCACGTGATCACATTTGCTTATTTTTTTAAGCATAAATCTATTTATATTTCTTATTAGCCGATAATTTTGAAGCATCATGTACGAGTATAAACGAACGTATTGGTTACTGAAGTATATATTTTGCCCCCCCCCCCTAACATCATTGCGGCGATTTTGGTCATGATATTTGCATGTGCCTGTATGTCATCAGTAATATCAAAAAAATATTAAGTACATATAATTTTGAAGAAAAGATATAAACATATAATTGATTCCTCCATTTTTTCCTTTATTTTCTCAACTAGAGAATTTAAACTTTTAAACAAAGCATGTAAGTGTATTCTCTCTTTCTTCTCTACTAGGAAATTTAGACGTTTAAACAAAGCATTAACATCAATAAACTCTTCTAAAATCTTTTACACCCTATGTCAAAATATATCCATGAAAAGATAAGCAAAAATATTTTCTGTCGAAAGAAATTGAAGAAATGTAATCCTCATGTTGCTCTTGCTCTTCTGCATCCCTGACAACAGGTTGCCTGGGAAACTGTTCCGCTCCTCGCATTACAAAAGGATGAAGATGGCGCAAAGGTAGGGGAGGTAGTTAAAATTCAAGCTGCAAGGATGAAATTTAAGCAAGAATGTTATTTTTGGATTCTTCGGAATAAATAAAGCATTTGCGCATGGAAGGGAACAGTTGGAAGTCGTCTAATAATGCGGAAATCCACGTTTCTCGACTTTCCTGTAACAGCAAGGACATGAATTTCTGTTCAGAGCTAATTGAGCCTACTTTTTAATTTACCAAATCCTATTTTCTTATATCAGCTAAATCACACACACATTTACTTTTTTAAACTGTTCAAAATATTACTTTGCACTACCAATTCAAACAACTTTTTTCTTTTATTTTATGTTTCACATAATTTTTTTTTAATAGGGCAACAATTGTAAATATCAAAAACGGAAAGTAAGGAAATTATCTGTCCTGACCAAGACCTGTAGAAAAAAAATTAAATTTTATTCCAGTCCAATTATCTTAAACGCTGTTGGTGGGGACACACTAACTGGCAGATCAACATATTCTCATTTCTCCATCTCAAAACCTTATTCTTATTAACATATAATTTACTTTTGACCTTCACTCTGTAGTAAGCAAAAGTAATGCAGCACATAACAATTTTTTTCATGATTTGTTCTTTCTTTTCTTTAACTTTTAAGGGAAAGCAGTTACCAAAAATATTTCATCGGTCTAAACCTACTGTAGTTTTTAAACAATGCGCACTTTACTTTAAGTTTTGAAATTTTAATACTTCCTTTCATCCTAAATATAAAACAAAATCACTCTCCAGCTCCTTCCGTGTGACGTCCGACAGCTTTGGAATGTCATTTCTTTCACCTCGTTAAAACCTTGATCACCCATTACCGAATATAATACACATAGTCATTTCGATGATAAGGTTCAGTTACCTAACCTATTGGAAGACATTCAACTTAACCATTTGATCATTTGGCGATTTTTGAAGCGTGTCTTCATTTTACGTATTGATTCTACCATGATAGGAATGTAAAGTAAACTCGGAAAAGGGAGAAAGAAATGAACGACACTGTCCAAATACGAGTAGGAACCAGAAATTAAGACATAAAATAATTAAGAGTTCTTGCGTGAGTGCTATCCACGTTTCACGAACCAAAGTCACGCTATAACATCCATTTCCGAAATTTAACCCAACTTTTGTCACATCATTTATCTTGAAAAAAAAAAGGACGGAGAGAATGTAGTTAGATTATATCTAAAAGTTGCTTATCTCTTGCAATTAAGTATTAATCGCACTTGATTATTTATCTTCAAATGGAAAAATGTAACTCGATATAAATTATAAAATTTTCCTGACACAAATCAATCACAAAAAAAAACAAATAAAATAATAGAAATACAGCAGTACAATAGAACGAAAAAAAAATGCGGCATGAATATTTCATACATGTGTCAGGAGGCTTTTTCATCTACTCTATCTACGAACCATTTTTTGCAAACAGAGTAATACTGGGTAAATGCTGAAAAAAGGTGAGTTTTCAAACATATATTAGTATTTTTAGTTGTAATGCGGTAATAAAGTAACTGTAATATGTCTCAGTAATATAATGAAAATTGAAAATATTTTCAAGTGAACATATTGCCACAAACAGTGGTTATCATGATACTGTGAGAAAGTGTCAGCACAAAAGTTTTAACTTCGCTTTATGTGGTTTTGCTTGAAAAATATTCTTAGGGGCTACTATATACTAATTTCTAGAAACCTCATCCCGTTGGTTAATAATTAAGGTTTTGTTTTACTCAAGTTGAAAACCCTGATTTGAAATATGGTGATAGCGCTAATAAGTGAGAAACGTCACTTTTAGTGTTCAAATTTAAAAATACGGTATTATTAAAAAGTTATATTTATAGTAACGGTACATGATTAAAATTTTTGATGGCTATAAAAGTTATATCCTATAACAAAACGTATTAAATTTTAATTGAACCCAAAAAAGACTAATTGTTAAAAAATATAATGGTACTGATAAGTGTTTTTTGAATTGTCCAAAATACACTGTTCGACATTGAAAATGCAACACCAAGAAGGAGGGGTCAGAAATTGATGAAATTTGGTAAGAAGACAGAGACAGCATGGAACAATAAGTGATATTTATTTCAAAATCAATAAGCAAAATTTAGAGCGAGGACGGCGTCGGCTCAGTAAGAAGTAGGACCACCGCGGACAGCGATGCACGAAGAAACACGTCTAGGCATGGAGTCAATAAGCCTGCGGATGGTGTCCTGAGGGATGGCACTCCATTCCCTTTCAACCATTTGCCACAGTTCGTCCTATGAACGAGGCAGTGACAGGTTCTGCAAACGGCGTCCAATCACGTCCCACACATGTTCGATTGGTGACAAATCAGAAGAGTATGGTGGCCAGGAAAGCATCTGTACACCTCGTAGAGCATGTTGGCTGATTCGAGCACTGTGAGGTCGGGCGTTATCCTGTTGAAAAATTGCATTTGGCAGACCCTGAAGGTAGGGGATTGCCACCGGCCGCAGTACATTATCTACATATCGTTGGGCCGTCATAGTGCCCCGAATACGAACTAGAGGTGATACGGAATTGTATGCAATAGCGCCCCAAACCATTATGCCACGTTGTCGCGCTGTGGGGAGTTCCACAGTTACTGCCGGATTCGATCTTTCTCCACGTCGACGCCACACACGTATGCGATGACTATCGCTGGACAAACAGAAGCGGGATTCATCTGAGAACACTACGGTTTGCCATTCTGCCACCCACGTCGCTCTGGTCCGGCACCATTCCAAACGTTGGAGTCTGTGCTGTGAGGTCAATGGCAATCTTCTTCGCGGGCGCCGTGATTGCAGGCCACGTGCAACCAGTCGACGGGAAATGGTTCTGGTCGACACAGGAACATCCAGGGTACCTTGCACGTGCTGCAGAATCGACGTACAAGTGACTTGCGGGTCCGCCACAGCTTGTCGGTGAATCCGTCGATCCAAGCGTTCTGACGTCACTCTGGCTGCACCTGCACCCCTCAATGTGGCTACATTTCCTCTTTCCAACCATCTCCGACACAGCCGATGCACAGTGCTTGCATACATGTGGGTATCAGCTGCAATTTGACGTATAGACCAACCGCCCCTTCTCAGTCCGATCACCATACCCCTTGTAAAGTCGTCTATATGCTGGAAGTGTCTTCGTTGAGGACGGCGTGGCATTTCCTCCTATCACACGTATCCTTCGAGACAAAAACCAAATTTCTCCGATAATTAGTCTGGCAGAAAAACCAACATAAACATAGCCCACTTTTCAACTTCATTCTCTTATATCTTACTTCACGTGCGTTGGAGAGCTGCACATTTCATATCATTTGCATAACTCAGTGACGTGCGTCTACGGTAAAATTTGCATGAATTTCTGACCACTCCTTCTTGGTGTTGCATTTTCAATGTCGAGCAGTGTAGTTTAAATCAATTATTAAGCCAAAAATCTTTAGATGATTACAAAAATAAATAAAAATATGTCTTAAATGAAAACAAAAATATTTCTCAACCATTCTGAAATAAAATAAGCTTTCAACAGATAAATGTTACCGTAGAATTATTTAAATACTTAATAGATAATCATATAACTTAAAACTCTGTAAACAAGTTATGCACATGCTTAGCTTTAGAAATGGTACTTAGAGGTATTTATGATCCAAATTTCTCACAAAATGATAAATTGCAAGTGAATAACAAATGATAACGATGTGCCTTTTTGTAATGCACATAATGAAAGGGCTTCACGCCTGTTTTCTATAAATTTGAAAAAAAAAAAAAAAAAAACACGATTTTATGTCAGTAACGGTAACAAAAATGTTTGTTCAGTCTATTCTCCTATTCTATTCATTTTATCATGGAGTATATAATCCTCCATCGTTGCTTGAAAAATTCCGAAACCATCAATAAACTATTCTTCATTCTCATCCCTTAGTGCCTTTCAATGACATAGACATTAAAAGAACAACAATTTTACCATCCTTTCAACGCCTGGAAAAAGCAACATCTGCGTCTTAACACAAAGAAACTTTAATAAGCCTCTTCACAACACCAATCTCCTCTCAATACTTTATTGAATACCCTAGTCATTATATTTCCAATAACAAACGGCCCTAGTAGCCCAAGATAAAACTTTCCATGTTTCACCAAGACGTCTTAGATCTGTTTTACAATCCTTCTTTCTTACAAGCGTAGTGAAATAATGACCCACGGCAGAAAAGATCAGCGTTCTTCTGCATGCCCTAAATGATGGACGAGATTATGTTTGGCAAGTAGAGTTGGGTATTTTTCATATCGTCCATCTACAGCATGTGTTCGATTTCCCTAGGGTGGATCCACAGGTGCAAGAGGGTGGGGTTAGTTACGAATAACAGAGGCAGTACGGAGCTCGGGACTATCAAAAGATGGATATAGAGTGAAGCTTTAATGCATCTATTTATTTACCGGAAGTGTTCTATATTCAGACGTCTTTTTATACTTGACCATCATGAGGTTGTGAATCCGGTATTGGGAAGGAAAGACATTAATCTTATTTGTCAGTTAGTTTCCTATGCTTGGGTGCTTGATGTTATTAAAAACTTAAATGATGATATAAAATTAAATATGAAGAAAGATGTAGTAACTTAATCATGTCTCATTCTACAATCTACTCTACTTTTATTTATAAGATTATTTTCTTTTCTTTTTTTTTTTTTTGCTAAAAGTAAGTAATTACAGATGCATGAAAATTGAAAAGTACAATATCGGTTATACTTTATCGAAGGGACAGATTTAATAAATCAATATTATCATATGGAAAACACTAAAAAAATGATAACACATTTTTATAATATAGTCTAAAACCAAAATGTTTAAACCATATAAAGTGTTATAATTTAAAGTAGTGGTTATACTTTAAATTTGCCTATTTGTCTGGTCCTTGATGTTGGAAATATGCTTAATTGCTTATTCATAAGAAACTGACAATCATTTTCATTCTTGACTATAAACGTTCTATAACAAAACTTTAAAAATTTAGGAAATAAAGGTTAAATGTATAAAATGTAAATAAAATAGAATAAATATGTTTACATGATGTTCAAATTTGCTATATAAGTTTTCGGAAATTTTATAACTTAGTAATATTTGCCCCCCCCCCTTTTTTTTGTTTTTTCTTTGGTGTTTGATGAACTAGAGTTCAATTATTGCATATAAACAGATAAGTATCAATGTTTGTATGTTATTGCTTAGTAGTACATGTTTTGAAAAGCTTTTGAAAAAAGAGTGTAATGAGTATTTCAATCTGTAAATGATGGAATCATGCTAACTATCAGCAATAGTTGAAGTTGCATGTCTCTTACTTGTAATTCGGTTCCCCACATTTTGTGCTTAATGTAGGAAAAAAAATCTAGAAATGCACAGAGAAAAATGATTCATTTTTTGGTTGATTATTCAAATGATGAAAACAAATAAAGAAAAATAAATAAAATAAATAAATAAATGAAAGGAAAAACGATGATATTGAAAGAATAAAATGTTAAATAAGAATTAAATTAAAGTGTTAAGCATTAAAGGTTTACTATTTTATTTGTGAACGATGGTATTTAAAGAATTTAAATTCAGACATAGGCATGAAAATAAAATCTTAAAATCCATAAAACAAATGGACTGCAAACCATTCAACTAAATATTTTCGAATATTTGAGTAATTTAAAGAGTGAAGATTTACTACGATCTTTCTTCATTTATTTATTCATTTATCGTCTACAGAGCAAAGTAATAGTATAAATTTTGGAATGCATTTTTAAAACTTTCTTTTTTTTCTTCTTCTTGTCTTATTAAGTTCATTACAGATATAAAAAGTTCTCAAACATCTGTTGTCTTCTTACTATTTTTGTATTCAAGCAAAAACGATCATATATTCTATGCTCAATATATATATGACACGGGTGTCTATCCCCCCAAAAGCAATGGCCCTCAAATGCCACAAAGACCTCCAAAGAGCAAAAGCCGCCACCCTCCCCCCTCCAAAAAAAAAAAAAAACTCCGAAAAACACTCCACTAAAACTTGAAATGACGTAGTTTGCGCAATGACCCCCTCTCCTTAGTTTGGCCCCTCTATGTATGTATAAATATACAGGTAGATAGATATCCAGAGAGATATAGACAGTTTAATGCATCTTGGCCATAGAGGAAAGACGGAACAGAAGTCCGAACGAAAGTGCAATCCATGTTCCAGTTTCGAACACACGAGTAACGGTCCTGTCTGGAACCTCTCCTTTTTTTCTTCTTATCTTGTTAAGTTCACTACAGATTTAAAAAGTTCTCAAACATCTATTGTCTTCTTACTATTTTTGTATTCAAGCAAAAACGATCATATATTCTATGCTCAATATATATATGACACGGGTGCCTATCCCTCCAAAAGCAATGGCCCTCAAATACCACAAAGGCCTCCAAAGAGCAAAAGCCTCCACCCTCCCCCCAAAAAAAGAAAAAAAAAGAAAAACACTCCACTAAAACTTTAAATGACGCAGTTTGCGCAATGACCCCCTCTCCTTAGTTTGGCACCTCTATGTATGTATAAATATACAGATAGATAGATATCCAGAGAGATATAGACAGTTTAATGCATCTTGGCCATAGAGGAAAGATGAAACAGAATTCCGAACGAAAGTGCAATCCATGTTCCAGTTTCGAACACACGAGTAACGGTCCTGTCTGGAACCTCTCCTTTTTTTCTTCTTATCTTGTTAAGTTCACTACAGATTAAAAAAGTTCTCAAACATCTATTGTCTTCTTACTATTTTTGCATTCAAACAAAAACGATCTTACATTCTATGCTCAATATATATGTGACACGGGTGCCTATCCCCCCAAAAGCAATGCCCCTCAAATGTCACAAAGACCTCCAAAGAGCAAAAGCCGCCACCCCCCCCCCTCCAAAAAAAAAGACCCCGAAAAACACTCCACTAAAACTTTAAATGACGCAATTTGCGCAATGACTTCCTCTCCCTAGTTTGGCACCTCTATGTATGTATAAATATACAGGTAGATAGATATCCAGAGAGATATAGACAATTTAATGCATCTTGGCCATAGAGGAAAGACGGAACAGAATTCCGAGCGAAAGTGCAATCCATGTTCCAGTTTAGAACACACGAGTAACGGTCCTGTCTGGAACCTCTCCTCCTACTAAAGGATGAAATCCAACCACCCTTTCAAGCGACAATAATAATTATCTCCGCGCGGGGAACTGTAGAAGGTCTTCGTGCTAATTGCGAAAGTGCTCCGGCCTGCCCGAAAATGGCGCGAACCGATTCAGAGCTCTAAACAAGGAAAAGTGCTCTCAGTAGTCAGGGCCGCATCGATTTATCGGTCCACTCCAATAAAAGGGGATGAACTAATGACGTCTCATGTCCGAAATGAGACGGTTGGTTCCAGCATTGGGGCGAAATTGCAATCATAAAGCAGGAAGGTAAGACGGGCCCGAGAGATACACCTACAGTAATCGCGTGTCCAATGACGGGTTAAAGACTTTCCAAGATCTGGGGGGATTCTGTGACGAGATTCATAGCAAATAGATGTAATCGTACTGTGCTTACATTAAAAAGCTTATCAATTGTTTTCTGTCTTTTATTTTGCACTATGTTTTCCTTTGCCACGAGAGTTTAGATTCAAATCAGCTATTGTATCAACATTCTCCAGCTCCATGGATTTTTTTTAAATTTCTAACTTGTAGCATAAGCAAGCTTCGGTAGAAAGGCAAAGATGTTGACACCGATAAAAACTAACAGTCAACATTAGCTAAAAAACTGGAAAACTTTCAAGTAGCCATTTAATAATTTATTCAAAAATATTTCACTTTTCTTTAATGTCCTTTTTTTAATGGATATATCTCGATATTAAAGCCTAGCGTCTAATCAGCTTATCTTGCTTCCAATTTTATCAGATTTATGTATAACAACGTGATTAGGCTTTGGCAATATAGCAAATTTGTAATCTGGTGAAAAATCAATAGTCATAATTAATTAAATGACTTGAAAAGGTTTATCTCACTACAGCTGAAGAATGTATATATTTATTATTGTTGTTGTTGTTGTTATTATTATTATTATTATTATTATTATCATTATCATTATTATTATTATTATTATTAAATTTATAACTGTTAGTAAATATTTTAACAATGGTTTTGTGTTGGTAAGTTTCCAATGGGATTTACGCTAGAATTTTCTCAAATACTAGTGAACTATTTTCCTTAAGATTTTATGAAATTTCTGTATAAGGGTGATTAAACTACAGCAATATGGCAATATCATAAAATGATCGAAAAAAATAATAGTCGAAATTCATTAAATTATTTAATGTACCTACTATGAAGTAACTGACACAAAATTATTACTGACGCAAAAAAAATCACTTTGGGAAGAATGCTTTTTCTGTAAGTGTTCCGTCTAAATTAAAAAAAAAAAAAAAAACTTTAAAAAATCAATCATTCTAAATACAGCAAGTGTTTTTTCGTGACGTACTTTTTACATCAGGATATTTTCATTCTTGATTTTTAGAAAACTCTTTCTGTAAGTTAGCTGTCTAATTACAGGAAATTATAAAAAAATCACTCTCTCTAAGTCCACCAATTCGTCTTGTAACGTACTAGCTACATCATGATATTTTCTTTTTCTTCATTTATTTATTAATAAGTCTCACCAGTGTTCATCTTCATTGATACTTTCTATACAATTTTTTTCTGTATATAAAAAATGAAGACAAATAATAAAAGAAGATCATACCTTAAGCGTTAACTACGCATCTTGAAAAGAAGGTAGGAAAAGAAAGAAAGGCAATAGAAAAAAAGGTATTGGGATAATACTACGAAATGCTGTTTCATAATTTAATTGTTATTCACAAATATGTTCAAAAGGTGTAGTCAGAGAGCCAATTCTTTTCAATAAAATCACCCTTTTTACCCTCCTTTGTACCCTCACATATCAGTGGGGGAACACAACGCCACCGCTTTGGGACTATTCAAAGGAAATATTCCTTTTTTATGAATGGCTAACGGATCCTTTTTTTATACCTAAAAACTAGCTTTAACTTCATTGTTAGATACTGTCCTCGTCAATAGCGATTGTGGAAAGGTGTACAATGGTTCTTGTCTGCAGTATTTCTTTTTTTTTTTCCTTTTTTTCTTTTTCGAAATAATGCGTGATTTTAGTTGAGAAATAAAATGTGTGTTTCTAAACATTCATTTTTTAATTAACTTTAGAGTTTTACTTACTCAATAATTGAGAAATCAATAGATTTTTATGTTATAAAAAATATATGAAATAAAAATGATTGACATTTGTGCTGAAAAATACATTAAATTTATGGTTTTGATTTTAAAGCTCGGTATGCATTTTAATTTTACTTTCATTATAATGCATATATTAAAGTTTATGTCTCATTATATACCAAATACACGTTCAATATTATTGTTTAAAAGACGTTCATAAAAAAATTAAGAAATAAGAAAATATTAAAAGAAGCATTACCAATTTACATTAAAATGTCTTTATATATAAGGCAGGAAATCTATGTGAAAAATAGAGGTAAATTTCTCCTTTACCAGATAGAAACGATCTACTTGATTTCAAACCACAAACAATAAGTATTTTTAGACAAAAATATATAACAGTAGCAATTTATTATTACTCCAGCACTCATTTACAAGAAGTGAAAGCTTTTCCCATAGCGTATTTTAAGTATGTGCTGAAGTTAGACAAATTGAACAGACTTGCTAACTTGTTATTTTATGATTATGGTACAAAATCTCATATCAAGATGCACTTGCGAGTCAAATGATTTTATTAAAATTGTAACTGAAAAATAAATTATTATAGTGATTCATTTAATGTACAATATAATGGTAAATTATAATTTAACTAAACATGTAGGAGTAGGTTTGTTATGGCGTGGGAAGGTAAATGGCAGCATATGCAGGAATAAACTTTTGAGGTGTTTGAAAAAATACATTTTGGATTCCATGCTAACAATAGGGTCATTCCATAGTGACTAACGTAACATTCAGAGCTGATTTTGTAACTGTTTTTACTTGTAACTTAAAGGATAAAACATATTTTTTACTTATGCTGGTGGATTTACAATATACATGGTATCCATGTATCGTTTCTGCTAAGAATTTAAAGTAAAATTAATGACAATAGATATTTTTTCAACCAAAATAGCAGTGACTAACGTAACATTTTTGCAACCCTGAAAATTAATGCTCATGTTGAGAGGCAAAAATTTCTCAAAGTTAAGTGAGTGTTAAAAACTGAATAATATATTTTAAAAATGTGTAAAGTTGGCTTTTAAAAACCTAAAACACAATTATTAAATCTTAATTTTTTTAGTCTTAAATGTCACTTTTGCTCAAGATGGAGTGTGACTAACGTACGTGACTAACGCAACCATCGAATAATAAGCAGTAGACACATTACCAACTATTTGTTATGGCAAATCTCAGTGATAATTATAATATTTTTTCAATTTTTTTGACTTCTTATGTAGTATGATTTTTATTTATTTAGTTATTCATTTGTTTTTTGATACTTTTTTCACTTTGGTATCTTTTTTTCTTCGACTGAGGTTGACATTTCTATGAAATGACCCAATGGGGAAATATCAAACTTCAAGATTTTTTTCCAGTGAAAAATGCAATAAGCAGGAGAGTACAACAAAGCTAAAAGCTAAAATGCGAATTAGCAAAAAAAAAAAAAAAAAACTAAATAAAACATGAAAAACTTGCAGACACTACCCCTTACCGTCCCACGGTAGTATATTATTTGAATGTTTAGTTAAAAATCCTATGAAATCCTAAACTACGATTTGCAGAATTTCAAGTAAAAATTACTGTTAGAATTTTATCCCCAACTTCTCCGAAACTCCTTAAACCGTTACACAAGAAAATAAAATATTTGAAACTCATAGATGGTATATTATTTGGGTGTGGTTAACCTCTGTCGTAAAACGCATATTTAAATCTCTATTTAACGCCCAAAAATTACACGGTCAAACACCGTTACGAGTTTATTGGCATCAAGAGTGGTTTCCAAAGACGATCAATCAGCTTAACAGAGACATTCACCTGTTGCGGAGGAGACGCCATCTTGTGCTCGCTTTTAAATCAGCCAATTAAAATGGCGAGAAAGGGGGGAGGTAGAATTTTCGTAGCATGATAGAGTAATGGCGCAGAATCATTCTCATGGCAGGGAGTCTCAGCTGGGTGTATTCAGGAATGCTTCATCTCGGATTTTCCATGCTGATAGATTTGAAAAATATGGAAAATGATTTAGATGTGTGGTTGAATACGTAACTAAGCATGCGTGAAAGTTATTTTTGGAAACTGTTCCAATTTTATTACAATTGTAAAAAATTATTTAATGTAAGACTATGCATTATGTCAATATACGCAAAGGTTACTTCTTATAAAAATGTACCATATATTAATTTGCTCATTTCCCACTTAACTTTTTATAGCTGGTCGGTCTACTAAGTTGCGTAAAGCTTATTTTTGACTGAGATTTACATTACAATATAGTTTGTTATGGACGTACAGGTTGTTTCATACAAAACTGATTGCTCTATAGAATAGCCCGGATGTTTTTTTTTTTTCATGCTGTCGATTGTACTAATATGTGTCAGAAAATTTTCTTGTAAGGCTGTTATAATTTTGAAGTTGGAAGTATTCTTAAATTTTCACTTACTTTACTTACTATACTTTTAGTGATTAATAATTAATACATGTAATGACAAGATAGATCAACCATCGTGCATGTATTTGAAAAGTGGCCACTAATTCATATGATGTGTATAGCGAAACCAACAGTTCTCAGTTCAAATAATTATAAGATATTTAACTTTGAGTTATGTTTTCTTCAACACACTTTGTCCATGTGAGCGATAGGTCAGATTTTTTAAAGGACAAATGCATTTTTTCTTACTAAATTTTGAAAAAAAATCAGAAAGACTGAAACAGTGACTTATTTTATGACTTTAACAGCTTAAGATGTAGATTTATAGGAGAGAAAAAAAAACAATAAAACATTTCATGTGACGAGTATGAGTGTCTGCGTGTAGCATTGATTTTTCACAACTAGAACTGTTTTCTTTGCTGTTTCTTTACACAAGCTTCGATTGTAAACATTATTGACATACAAATCATTTAATGTAATTGGTATACATGTTTTTAAATATTTTTTCTTTGAAGCATGTCTTAGAAAGAGGATGATTATCATATTTTCATAACACTGTTTATATATTCCCCGTCCCCATAGTGGTATATGTAAACAAATGAAGACATTTTTTTTAATACCATTAAGTGAAGAAATAATTTTATTAAGAACTTAAAAAATAAATGATGCAAAGAAAGACAATGATACAATGATACACCTACCAGTGAATGAGCACTTAAAGCACAATTGGATTTTCAAAACTTCATTTCATTTATAGAATTAGTTCTATTTGCATATGGCAGTAAAAAATTTTCCATTAAAAATTGCAATTAGTTTGAAAAAAATGGAGAACTTTTGCGGTTTCATTTTTGGTCTTTTGCAGAGTTTTGGGAAACAGTGCACCAACTCAGTGAATGAACACTCTGAAATATTTTACGAACGCAACGTTTTCTAATTAAAAATCTATGGAAGGAAGTTATTACAGTGACAGCCGCCTATATAAATCGCGTTTGTTGTAAACACGTTTGATTCTACAAAGCGGTTGATTCAATAAAGAGGTTAATTCAATGAAGCTAGGTATTGTTTTGTTTTTAACGATTTGATTCATTAAAGCTGCTGATTTAATTAACTGGCTTCCGCTATACTGCCAATTCATTTAAAATAAAACGTTTTAAACCATATTGTAAAGGAAAAACACAAATAAATAAAAGCATGTTGTTTATTTACTGGTCGGGTTAACCTATGATCAGAAAAATATCCCTTGATATCCGCAACTCTTTTATAATGCAAAGAAAGAAAATTAATTACAACTTAAAAAACAATTTAATTAAAAAAAAAAAATCTTGTGGTAAAAATGTTAATGGTGATGACAATAGCAGATATTATGCGAGGTTAATGTTTCATCTCGGATATCAGATTAGTTTAATCTAACTTGTTTGCACTTTAGCCAAGAGAGATGTACGGTTCGTTAAACGTGGCGAGTGCATTATAATATCGTTAGGTAAAACCTGTTGTTGCAGTGTGTTTAACATAGGAAGGAGAAAGTATGATTATTATTTATCGAACAAAAGAGTTTTCTCTCAGGTCTTATGATGTATTTATCACCATAATGGAGATCCAGAATGAAGGAGAAATTGAATAAAATAAACAAGACAAAATTGAAAGTAAAAGATTACGTTTAAAACAAAATAAAAGAAAAGGCAATTTAAAAAGTACAAACAAAAGCTGAAACGAAAGT
Source organism: Uloborus plumipes (assembly GCA_038373865.1). Classification (NCBI taxonomy): domain Eukaryota; kingdom Metazoa; phylum Arthropoda; class Arachnida; order Araneae; family Uloboridae; genus Uloborus; species Uloborus plumipes. The sequence continues at coordinate 11,224 of JAXGGA010016495.1, read as the reverse complement.
TCAAAAATTTCCAAACTGACAAAAAAAAATTACAAATATTGCATCAATAATTAATATAAATGATAATATAAAAGATAGATGATCAATAAAAAAGATAACTTAGCAGAAAAAAGGAAGCATTGAGTAGCGAGAAAAAAGAGCTGAAAATCACAAATTTGCATCATTTAGCCCAACTGAAGCATAGAAATGTGTAACACATAGAAGTAGCGCTACTACAAATTCAAAAAGCAATAGTTCGGAACTCTTGGTAATCCATCTAGCCTTGAAAAACCGTTTTGGAAATACTCTGAATTCATCATTTTACGGTGCATTTGACCCCTTTGGCAAAATCTCTCACCTCTTAAGCAAAGAACTAGGTAATCCCCCGAACCTGTTAAATACTTCCAGACAGATCAGGATGTAGGCGATAAAAAGAGCTTTTCGGATCCCATTTCCTATTCAAGGTCATAAAGGGAGGGATAATAGTTACAGTAAAAGGATTTTTCGGTAACTAGCCGCCACTTCGACGCAGTATTTGTCACCGTATCCAGGGAAGAAAAAGATTAGTTTATATAGGCCAAGGTTGATGTGTAATGCTCAGCGCAGTGAGAAATGTAGGACAGAGAGTTACCTGAATGATTTTATACTGTAGTGCAGAACAGTTACAGTATACTAATAAATTACATCTAGAAAAAATTAAGTTCATTAAATATGCATATATGTGTGAGTGTGTGTGTGTCTAAACTGCTAAAACAGTCGATTGTAAAAAAAATCTAAGAAACCCTGTTAAAACCTCGTTATAGCAGCAATTTTGTTATGGATAAACTAACGAATAATTCACAAAAACGTGAAAATAGTGAATATCGAACCTCCTTTCTTTAATCAAGCCCGCTTAGGCGCGTACTTACATTTTTATTATCCAGTATTTCAAAAAGGCTTGAATTTTCTAAATCGCACAAAAAATCATTTATACTTTTTTCATTTATTATTATTATTATTGTTATTATTAGTATTATCATCATCATAACTATTTCAGCTGAACCAATTTTGCCTATAATTGCCGCCCCCCCCCCCCATTTTTATTAAGTTGTGCTTCAGTAAAAGCATACGCACTTTTAACGTATTTAAAAAAAAATATTATTTTAAATTTTCCAGGTATTTATGTGTTTGATCTTTCTTCAAACATTGTGTTACTTTGTTATATCACTAGACACAGTTTTATTTACTTACATACACCCTTGTGCAAATTAATTGAAACAAACTCGAAACATTGAGAAAACTAAGAAAAGAACTATTTTGCTAAAATTTATATAAAACCAAAAGTTTTCATAACATAATATGTTTACAACTCTTTGTAAACATTTGGACACGATTTGCCATGGAATGTATTAGTTTTTTACACTCATTTATAATATGTGTGTCTATGAATTAGCGCAGTGATTAGCTTCTCCATAGTTAAACAGTCCTCATGCAACAGTCGATTTTTGCATATAGCCCAAAGATTTGCGATTGCATTGATATCAGAAGAGCTCAGGCTATTTAAATGTCTCAATTTGGTTCTCCAGATATGAATTTCTTGGTCATTTGGACGCATGACAAGGGGATAAATCCTGCTGGAAAAACATCGTGTCATGTGGGAATCGTTCCTTCAACACTAGTAAAGCATTTTATCTCCAGAATAGCAATAGATTTCTCAGAATACATCATACCATTAACATTCTTCAAGGAACCAACCCCATTGTAACCGAGACAACCCCAAAACATCTTTTTAGGGTGATTTACAAATGTTTTCATGTGGCAAACCTGAATTCTTTCACCTGAAGATCTCTGTACGTCTTGACTTCTTTAACCTTGGATAATGAAATGAATTTTTTCACTGAAAAGTCGTTTCCTCCCATTTTTAGCTGCTCAATTCTTATGTTTTAACACCCACAAATAGCGACTTTTCTTCATTGGTAGAGTCAGAAGCAGTTTCTTCATAAACCGATAGACTGGCCGACTGGTACAATAACGTACAATAACGAAGGTACGGGGGACCCTGGAGTGTGAAATGGTACAATAACGTGCCTTTGAACAGTAGACAAGCTTCTGATTAGTGGAAATTGATGATAGGTAAAGGATTTAATTATCTCATCATTATTTTTTCTAATTTTAGCATAATCTCTACTAATAATAAAGCTGAAAGTTTGTCTCTCTGTCTTTCCTTCTGTCTTTCCTTCTGTCTGTCTGTTACGCGCGTAGCGCCAAAACCGTTCGGTCGATTTTCATGCCACTTGGTACAAAATTAGTTTGTAGCATGTAGTTTTGCACCTCGAAGCGATTTTTCGAAAATTCCATTTCGTTCTTTTTCTATTCGAATTCTTAGCGGAAATTCGATAAAATAGGGAAGAAATATTTTATACACATTTTCAAGTCTTATGTCATTCGAAAGCTTGAAATTTTCTGCACAAAATGAAGTTTTTTCGAAGTTTCTACGATCATCAGGAGAGCTGTAACAATTGTTTTTAGAATCCCGGAATTCAAGGCTTACCTTCAGTAAAGCAAGCCAAACGATTCTAAAATGGTTAATGAAATGAATTATTTTATCAACGGAAATCAACTTTTCATGCTGTTACTATAGTTACGTGTTCATACTTATTTTTGTTTCGTTCTTTTTCCAGGGTTGCCAGAAGTAGTATTTTTGATACTACGGTAGTATTTTTTCGGCCCAAATAAGGAGCGTAGTATTTTTCTGGCCACCCTGTTTCCAATATACTAATGACTTAATTAAAAGATTTGGCGGATTTTTTTTCCATTTTTATAGATTTCGCATTTCAGCAATATTGATTTTGGCAACGTTTAGAAACAGTAGTAGGAGCGTCTATCGCCCATTTAGCGAGAAAGGGGTACCCAAAGCACAAAGATTAACCAAATATCGTATAAATTGTGACATTGCAACGTTCTTTTTAAAGTGTTTCATTTCGGAAAATGTATTGTTTTGTTTTTAAAGCTGGGAAAGGAAACTTTCTTCTTCTTTCAAATTTTGGTAAGATTTCTGTTGGTTTCTGTGAGCAACAAAATTGTTCTTATTTTCTCTTTTGGCTTATTTTTGTGCATCTCCAGTTGGGGTTTCATTTGAATGTCACAAGGGGATGCTTTACCCCTTTTTTGGAGTTAATCAGTGTTAATTTCAATGCAGATGAATTGGCGCGACCACTTGGCGATATATCGCCAAGCCTTTGGTCGCGAAGTATTTGTCGCCAATTTGGCGACATATCGCCAAGTTGGCGATTTTTTTTTATTTGGACTCAATTTGGCGCTATTAGCGATATTTTGCCAATTTGGCGACAAATTTGCGATTTTTTTAAAAACTTTTTTTGGGGGGGGTTCAATTTGGCGCTATTGGTGATATTTTGCGAAAAATTCACTGAATGATGTTAAAATCGGCGATATTTTGGAGATTAATCATTGTAAAACATTTTTTTGCATTGTTTCGTGGCAAACTAGGGATATAAATGTTTGAATTGTTATCTTACTCCCTCCAAGCACTATTTTAGCACTTAAGGCATCTACTAAGAAATGTACACGTAAAAGGAAGTAGTGTAGGGCCCATACCAAATTTTTATATCATACTTTGAAGGAATTGTAGTTGAATTATAACTAAAATAGAGTATTTTTTCTGCTATATTAATTATTTTACAAATGAACTTTTAATTTTATACCACGGGCAAAGCCGTGCGGGTACCGCTAGTAGGGGAAGAATAAAGGGATAATTTTAAAGTCATGAAAAAAATATTTTGTTTCAATTAATTTGCACAAGGGTGTATGTGCGCTATAAATGCATTCTCTAAATGACGACTATAGTCTGCTAAACACGACGAGGGAGTTAAAAAAGCATTTGTACTTTCTTTTAAAGTAAGTCAAGTGTATATTAGTAATTATAATCTAGTTTTATTTGCTAAAAGTTCTGCCTTTCAAAAATTCTTATTTACTAGTGGTATAATAGATTTTAGAAGTAACGTTTTATAGCGAAAACAAGTTCGTCAACTGCAATTATAAATTTAAATGCAGCTTGACCATGTCAAACTGCATTCGACTCATTTATTTTCTATCGCAAGAAATTTAACACAGTGGGTACAATGCCTACTTTAGGACAATTTACAGTAGAAATTAATCTATTTTTAGTAGGATTTAAAAATATATATATTTTAGAGACGTAAAGTAATCACTGAAAGTATAAATCAAACATAAACTTGAATCTTAAAATACTATTAATAAAAAAATAAAAATAAATTGAATAAAATAAAACAAAAATAAACTATAAATAACAATAATAATGATAATAATAATTATTATTATAATCATTATTATTATTATTGTTGTTGCTGTTGTAGTTATCATGTTAATTGATGTTATTCATGTTAAATATTCTTCTACTAACTTTCGAAAAAAAAAAAAGTTCAAGAGAAGAGTAAGAGACTATTAGCATGAAGTGAGATAGTATCCAGTGTTTTCTTTGAGTAAATCTCTACTAATAATAAAGCTGAAGGATTATTATTACATATTATTATTAGGATTATTAGATAGTATCCAGTGTTTTCTTTGGGTAAATTTCCACTAATAATAATGCTGAAGGTGGGTCTGTCTGTATGTGACCCGCGTAGTGCCAAAACCGTTCGGTCGATGTTCATAAAATTTGGCGCAAAATTAGATCGTAGCACAGTGGTGTGCTTCTCGAAGCGTTCTATTCGTTCTTTTTCTATTCTAATTCTTAGCTCATTTTTCATACAAATTCAATAAAATTGGGAGGAAATATTTCTTTCACATTTTCAAGTCTTATGTCGTTTGAAAGCTTGAAATTTTCTGCTAAAAATGATATCAGTTTAAAGTTTCTACGTGCATTAGAAGAGCTGTAATAATTGTTTTTAGAATCCCGGAAATTCAAGGCTTACCTTGAGCAAAGCAAGCCAAACGATTCGAAAATGGTTAAGATCGAGAATAAAATTTGAAAATAAAAATGAAAGAAATATTTTCGTAACGGAAAGCAACTTTTCGTGTTGTTACCGTGGTTGCGTTTTTATTTCCTTTATTTTTTTCGTTATTTTTCCCTTAATAATTTTTAAAATGTATTTTTTTTTTTTTTTTTTTGCAGCAATCCAAACTCCAAGCCTTATTAAAATTAGTTAAATGAAATATTTTAGCTGTTGTGAAAAACATCGTCTGCTTTTCTTTTTTCAGTTTTTAAGGAATTAAAACTCGGTAAATCATAAAAATACCGTATAAATTGCGGAATTGCGACGTTCTTTCTAAAATGTTTCATTTCGAAAAATGTATTATTTTTGTTTTAAAGTTAGGAAAGAACACTTTCTTCTTTTTTTTTTTTAATTTTGGTAAGAATTATGTTGGTTTCTGTAAGCAAAATTGCTCTTATTTTCTCTTTTGTGTTATTTTTATACTATAGTTTTAAGAAGTTTTTGTTGAATTATAACTAAAATTGGGAATTCTTTCTGTGATATCAATTTATTACCAAATGACGTTTTAATTTTATACCACGGGCAAAGCCGTGCGGGTACCGCTAGTTTCAAATGAAACAGTTGCAAAGAAAAACACCCATTTCCACAATTTCAAATACGTTGAAATTAGTTCGACAGGTTGGATTTTAACCCATTTCTCATTTTTTTGCCAAATTACCTTAAAAATTTACGAAATTATCCGTTGTAACATTTTACTGTAAATAATTGAAAGTATTTTCTTTACTTTTTATTTTATTTTACTGTACAATGTTTTGTTTCTCACATAAAAATGTCTTCTTCTTTACATCGTTTTTCATAATACATTTAGTGATTAAAACATTCATTAGCTTGAATACATGGTCAGATTAGCCCCCTGTCTGACCAAACCCAACTAAATACTTCTAAAAAATCCCCCTCCCTTGTTTTTAAAACATATCTTCTAGATAGGTACTGAAGCATTTCAACAAGCGTGGATGTTTATTGACATGTTCAATAGGGTGGACCGAAAAAACACTTTTTTTTATTTCGAATTTGTAATAGCGCGGAAAAGTTGCAAATTATGAAGATAAAAAGAAGGAAAAAAAATTGTCGAAATCGGTTGATATCTTCCGATCGCGCATAAGGCCTAAAGTTTGACAAAAATTGAAAAAACTTCATTTTCGCGATTATTTTTTAAATTTTTGAATTGGATGTTTTCGAAACGTAATAGTGCGGAAAAGTAGCTAATTGTAAAGACAAAACGAAGGAAAAAAATTATCGAAATCCATTGATATCTTCCGATCGCGCATAGGGCCTAAAATTTGACAAAATATGAAAAAAACTTCATTTTTGCGATTTTTTTTTTGAAAAAATTTTGAATGAAATGTTTTCATAATATTTTCGCGCGGAAATATTTATAATTATGAAGACAAAAAGAGGGATTAAAAGGAGGAAAAAATTATCGAAATCTATTAATATCTTCCGGTCGTGCCTAGGGCTTAAACTTTGACAAAATATGAAAAAACATCATTTTTGCGATTTTTTGTTTAATTTTTTGAATTAGATGTTTTCGTAATGCAATAGTTTGAAACGTTTACTAATATAGCCTTAAAACATTGTGCTTTGATTTTGTTTTGGTCAGTTAATATCTTACGGTCGCGCATTAACCCCAAAATTACCCAAAATAATAATTAAAAAAAGTTACATTTTTACGCGTTTTTGGTTTTTGATGAATAATTTTTTGTGAAACAACCGTATTATTTTTTAAGACAGACTGACAATAATATAGAAAAACAAACTACCACAGGTTCAGTCGATATTATTCAGTTGCGAAAAGCCTTAGAAACTCTCATGCGTAGACGTCGGACAGCAATCCAGGCAACGTCACTCGCCTGGCTACGGCTCTCTTCCACTCCATCGCCGCCTTCCTAGGACCACGTCAGCTGTCTGCCTATATTGTTTTTTCAGTCTGCGTTTCTATGTAGTAATCGCAGTGTACTATTATTTAGTTCAATCTAGCTATTTTCATTTTGAAATTCTTGTAGTCTTCTGTAATGATGTAGTTTTCTGCAATGTGTGAACTCGGTGATTTAACGAAAAAGTTATACAATTGCCGGGCCAAATAACAAGACAAATGCTCTAATAACAAGACAAATATTTGGCTGCCCCATTTTCGGTACTCCAAAAGAACTGCCATCAAACAAGCCGTCCACTGGCAAGGACATCATTAGGTGCCGTACTCAAGGAAGGTTAAATTTGGCACTAGAAATTAATAATGGTGTCTTCGCCAGTAGGCAGTTAGGTTGATGGCAGTTCTTTGGAGTGCCAAAAGTGGGGCAGCCAAATATTTGTCTTGTTATTAGAGTATTTGTCTTGTTATTACATAACTTTTTGTTAAATCACAGTGTCCACACACAGCAGGAAACTACATTATTACAGAAGACTACAAGAATTTCAAAATGAAAACAGCTAGATTGAACTAAATAATAGTACACTGCGATTACTACATAGAAGCGCAGAGTGAAAAAACAATATAGGCAGACAGCTAACATGGTCCTAGGATGGCGGCGATGGAGTGGAAGAGAGCCGTAGCCAGGCGAGCGACGTTGCCTGGATTGCTGCCCGACGTCTGCGCATGAGAGTTTCTAAGGCTTTTCGCAACTGAATAATATCGACTGAACCTGTGGTAGTTTATTTTTCTATATTATTGTCAGTTTGTTTTAAAAAATAATACGGTTGTTTCACAAAAAATTATTCATCAAAAACCAAAAACGCGTAAAAATGTAACTTTTTTAAAATTATTATTTTGGATAATTTTGGGGTTAATGCGCGACCGGAAGATATTAACTGACCAAAACAAACTCAAAGCACAATGTTTTAAGGCTATATTAGTAAACGTTACAAACTATTGCATTACGAAAACATCTAATTCAAAAAATTAAACAAAAAATCGCAAAAATGATGTTTTTTCATATTTTGTCAAAGTTTAGGCCCTAGGCACGACCGGAAGATATTAATAGATTTCGATAATTTTTTTCCTCTTTTTTATCCCTCTTTTTGTCTTCATAATTATAAATTTTTCCGCGCGAAAAAATTATGAAAACATTTCATTCAAAATGTTTTCAAAAAAAATTGCAAAAATGAAGTTTTTTTCATATTTTGTCAAATTTTAGGCCCTATGCGCGATCGGAAGATATCAATGGATTTGTATAATTTTTTTTCCTTCGTTTTGTCTTTGCAATTAGCTACTTTTCCGCACTATTTACATTTCGAAAACATCCAATTCAAAAATTTAAAAAAAAAAATCGCGAAAATGAAGTTTTTTCAATTTTTGTCAAACTTTAGGCCTCATGCGCGATCGGAAGATATTAACCGATTTCGACAATTTTTTTTCCCCTTCTTTTTATCTTCATAATTCGCAACTTTTCCGCGCTATTACAAATTCGAAATAAAAAAAGTGTTTTTCGGCTCACCCTAATGTTTAATGAATTAACTAATTTTTCCCAAGTTAGTTTCTATCTGTCCATTTGCATAAATCGAAAATAATACTTTTACAGTGCAAAAAATGAACTGTTGTTTCTATAGTATAATACTGGCAGCCGAGGTTCCAATTTAAAACTGCAAAATGCACACTAATAAGCTGAAACTAGCAATTTTACAGTTTCTTCCTGTAAAGTTAGGAATTTTACAGTTTATTGCCGCAAAATTTAGCTGTATTATGCTGCAAAAACAACAGTATAATGTTGGCAGTGAGGTTTCAGTTTAAAACTCTAAAATGTACTGTAATAAACTTTAAAATTAGCAATTTTACAGATCAGTACCGTAAAATTAAAATTTTACAATTTATTACTGTAAAATTAACAATTTTTAGTTTATTGCTATAAAAGTAACTGTATTACACTGTAAAAATGACATTCATTTTTTACAGTGTATGTGATTTTTTAATTACAAGAGTTTGGGAATTTTGGAAATAACACATAACATACGTCTAAAATTTACGATCATTATTATCTGCAATCCAGAATATTACAACATTCCAGTTTAATTAATAACTTCTTTAACGTCAAAAATCTATTGTCCTTTGCAACCCGGCAGTCGTCCCTTATCCTCAGCCATAGAAAATAATCTTTGAAATTGGCCATTTAAACAATGGGTAAGGTGTGCCAACGGCCGTCAAAAGTATGGGATGGTTCATCTAACTTCTCTAAAAGCCGATTAGCGTGGGAGGAACTTAACACCTATCATTACTTGTTCACTGCCAAGGTATTTTTAACGATGTGATAACGAAAGGGCACAGATTTTCAAAGTCATTTATTATTTTTTTACTGTTAAACAGTTGTACGTACATAAAAAAAAAAAATCTAGGTGAACTTTTATTTAGCAATATGTCGAAGAATTCAGAGCGATGCAGTACTTAATAATTGAAAATTATTAGGTAGTCTGGCATGTTCTATTATATTTTTGACAACAAAAGAAGCCATCTTGAATTTCGCAAACGCCCTTAATTCAACTCATATTGCATGCTATTTATTGTTCTATAAATTTCTTTAGCTTCTTCCTTTCCCCTTCTAGCCTATAGTTTCTCCCTTTTTATTTCATACATAAAAAGAGACAGGATTTAAAGGCAAAAATCTTTGCTTTTGTTCTAATGGTATTTTACAAAATAGGATATTTTTTCCACCAATATATTTAAGTGACATGTTTTTATATAGATCTATTTCTAAAGTAAGGAACTTTGCTTTTTATGTGGTATCTTTACTTCCAATTTTGTACTATACTTGAAGTTTCTTAATGTCAAATTCTCTTCAAATGTAAAACTGAAGTATTCTTAACACAATAGACTGCAAAAATAATATAAAGTATCTGCAACTTTTAAAAAGTTTTTTTAAATTCCCAAAAGCCAATGCGACACGGTCCGTGTAATTAGGATGGAATAGGGCCTTATCTTGATTTTTTTCAAACGGAAGAAAACTAAATTTCTTTTAAAGGAGGAGAGAGAAAGAAAATGCTCCATAAAAAAAGAGTAAAACATGTTTTAAAAACTAGCATCATTAAAGGTAAATATTATTAGCAAATGCAAATTTTATCAAAAGAAAAATATTTCTTGTTATCAAAATACTTTAGCGCTACTAGTTTTATAAAATCAAAGACAATATACAAAAAAAAAATAAAATTTAATATTTACTTTTCTGTAAGGTACTAAACATGTCATTCAATACAATTTAAAAATTCTCAAATAAAAAATATTTTACTCATTTATTTCATGTTTGAAGCCATGAATGCAATGTTGACGAATAATTGGTAAAGACTTTGATTTTTTTTCCTATTCACAGATAATTTTTCGGGCAAATAAATGATAAGTAACAAAAAGAAAAAACATTTCATAGTAAAAAGATCCAATTCAAACGAAGCATAACTGAAAAAAAGTTTTATTTTTATTGCGAGAAATGAAGCATAAAATATGCTTCTCATAAAGAGGAAAAAAAATAAATTCTTCACTTCATTTCCTTTTCAGAATGTCAAATATTTCTTCATTTTATTTATATAAACTAACATATTTTTGCTTGCATTGAAAGTGAAGCATTTTAAAGCAGTTATTTTTCTATATAAAAAAACTATCTGAAATTAATTAATTTCAAAATAAAGTTCCCATATTTTCTTTTCTCGTCTTTCATACGGTTTTGTAGTGGAAAGTGTGTGTGTGTGTGTGTGTGTGTGTGTGTGTGTGTGTGTGTGTGTGTGTGTGTGTGTGTGTGTGTGTGTGTGTGTGTGTGTGTGTGTGTGTGTGTGTGTGTGTGTGTGTGTGTGTGTGTGTGTTTGTGCGTGTGCGTGTGCGTGTGCGTGTGTGTTCACAAAAAATTTAAATAAAGTTTTGATGGCCTGTAAGAGTTAAAAGAATAAACTTAATAACAATCTCTTAAATGTAGTGCAATTAAACATGCTGAAAGTGTCCAAAATTACTTATATAGAGTCGTTCCTGGTATCTTTGAGCGAGTTCGGATAATTTTGCCCCACTTAATATTTTTAATAGTTTGTACATGTCCATTACTACAGTCTTATTTTATGACCTCTCTCTGCGAATAAATCACTGAGACTTCATATTTCTGAGTTTATATGACTTAGGAATAAAAAATAGACTCAGTGCAAAGTTATCCGGACTGGCTCAAAAATACTCTTACCTAAAAAATACCCCATTGAATGTACTTAAATACTTTTAACTAAAATTATTAAACTTACCGAATTTAAACTCTATTGAAACATATTTAAAACATTTT
>JAXGGA010016494.1:0-26549 GCA_038373865.1 Uloborus plumipes | reverse complement strand
TAGTGTCATTTCATTTCACTTCAGTGTCCTATGCACCGACCACTACATGGTTTATTTGGGCTACACGGTTGGATTGGGCCCAGAAGAGCGATCTGTTTTTTATTATAACCTAGACCAGGAGCCGAGCAAATCCCTGGTCTTGTACTTCCAGAGGTATTGATTCCCTTGGGGGATTTAGTGACCACGACCAATATTCATATTTAACGTACCCCAGTCACCACGTTGTGAAGTGTCAATTAGGGTAAATTGAAACATGGGGTAGATGGTAACTAACTCTAGTTCTGACCTTAATATACAAGGTGTTCAATTTTAACTTGCAAGACCTATATTTTCGCAACAGTTCGTCCTAGATGCATACTTAGAACTACGAAAATGCTCAAAATGAAATCTAAAGATAGGACATTGAAAGTTCTCTAGCAAAAAAGAAAATGTCTAAAAAGCGTAAGATAAATTTTCATACAGACTCCAAATCCCTAACTTATGTTCAGAAAATAAATATCCATTGAAAATTATTCCAACAAAATTTTTTGAAATATTTGCGATTAAAATTCGAAGAGATATTCGATAGGGTGGGTCGAAAATGACTTTTTTTTTAATTCAATGTTCCGTAATGCGGAAAAGGTGCCTTTGGGGGAGCAAAGTGCACAGAAAAAATTTGAAATTTTTTGGTCAATTTCTTGATCTGCCGCAATTGAGTTTAAATTTGGAAAAAATGCAGTTTTTTCAAGATTTTTAGCAAATTATAATTTTTTTTTCTATTTTCGATAACATGTAAGGCGGAAAATGTGCCTTGGGCGCACAGAAATTCCATAAAAGTTTTGAGGTTGGTGGTATAATTCCTTCCTTTTCCACAAACGCCTAGAAGATTTGGCAATTCCTGTTTTTTTCTACGTTTCAATTTAAATTTAGTCAAAACGTTAAAATGCTGCTGTCGCTAAACTTGTCTGAAATAACTACATTGTCTGTCACATATAATGCATTTTTAAGATGTGAGGTGCTAAAAATTTTTCTAAAATAATTTCCTCAAAATCTCAAAAAAAAAAAAAAAAAACTGCATTTTTTCCAAATTTCAACGCAATTGTGGCAGATGAAGAAATTGACTAAAGAATTTCAAATTTTTTATGTGCACTTCGCTTCCCCAATGACACCCTTTCCGCATTACCCATCATCGAAAAAAAAAAGTAATTTTCGGCCCACCCTAAAATTCGAGTTTCAATTTTTCCCGCCACTGCAGAAAATCAGATCGGAACATATCGTCCTTTCAGTAGAATGACCGGTTGTCATTCTACTGAAGCTTTATTTCCCCCCATAACGTGTTATCGACAGGAGTCAGAAAACGCTGCTTTTCATTTCTCGATACGTATTGGTCATACTAATCTCAAACGTAGTTTAGATTTTAGTTCGTAAACGTAGTTTAGTTTAGATTAGAGTTCGAATTATTTTTACTTTTTTATTTTTTATATGCTCTGGTTTGCCTATGTGTCTTACTTTTTGACTATTTTTAATACGCTTTTATTAGTTAAAATAAAAGTAATAAATTTAATACTATTATTAATGCTAAAGGCTAAATTATATTACATGTTGATGTAATAAGTGTCTTAGTTGTTTATATGAAACTCTGAATAAAAGATAAAATTCCCGTCCTTTGCAAATATAAAAGTAATATATTTAGTGCTAGTATCAATACTAAAGGCTAAACTATATCACTTGTTGATGTATTATAAGTGCATCTAAAAGCGTATTTTTCAGTTTTTGTAAACTAATTTAAAGATTATTTTTCTACCATTACGATAGCCTTTTAGCAATATAGTTGGGTTAGTGCACAAGCAGCCTTTATATTAACATAATATTTATCTTTCACAGCTGGACAAGTAGGCTCCCCTGACACATTACGAGGCTTGCGGGGGATGGCCATCAAATTCTACACAGAAGAAGGCAACTGGGATCTGGTCGGAAACAACATTGCAGTGTTCACGATTCGGGATCCGATGCTGTTTCCAAGTTTGATCAAAGCCACACTACCCAATCCAGTATCAAATTTGAGGGTGAGGGAAGTTTTTGCCGATGGCCGTTAGTACAGGGTGGTTATAAATTAACGTGAGGTGTTTGGAGCCGGGGGCCACGTGGGCCTAGAGGTAGAGTACTCTCCTCGTAAGCAAGTGGTAGCGGGTTCGAATCCCGCCTTGCCCATGGATGTTATTTCATCCTCTCTGTGCCGTAAATCTGTCCTGTGTTTGTCAGGAGGCAAAGCGTATAGTCCTCATGTATGTTGAAGCTGATGGCTTCTGAAAAAAAAAAGTGTTTGGAGCTCCCTAGCGCTCGAAGTACAATGTGAAATATTGTCAAATTTCATGGGCGTACATATTAGAACATGGGATTTTGATTTCTGAAATGAAAAAAAAAATAGTAAAAAAAATCGCCCCCAGGGGTAAATTTGGCTCTGTAACAGTGTATTACTCTGAAAATCGCGGATTAAATTTGAAAAAAAAAAAAGGCTGTACAAAGCACTTTCGCTAAGAAAAAATAATTGTTATTTGCAAATGAGGTTTAATATGATCACCGTAGAATTTCCAGTGTGGTCCCCAAGGTCACCCGATCTAAATCCATGTGATTTTTGTTATGGTTATAGTTGAAAAGTGTTGTGTATCAAAGATATGTTTCTGATATAGCAAGTTGAAAAGATATAACTTTAAACGTCAGAGAAATCAATAATTGTGATATGTTACGAGCTGCTATGGAAAATGTTGTGCATCGTATCCAGTTCTGGCAACTCCACAATGGTGATCATATTGAACTACATTTGTGATAAAATAGCCATTTTTGGCAAATAAAATGCATGCATATTTTGTCAGTAGCATTTAATTCTTCGACAATCAGAGTAATACACTTTTACAGCGCCAAAATCCCCCCTGATGGCCATTTTTTAAACTATTTTTTTATTTCAGCAAACGAAATCCCATGGTCTAACATGTGTGCCCATGAAATTTGGCCATGTTTCCCCCAGTACTTCACGCGCTAGAGGGCTCCAAACACCTCACGTTAATTTATAACCACTCTGTATAAGAGAGGTGGAATGTATTGATTAAAATAAATAATTTTGCTTTAAGCCAACATAGTAAGAACATTAGCAGCAGTATTAAGAAAAGAGAACAAAGTTATTAGCTTGACGAGAAAGCTCGTCATAGCAACTCTCGCTGAAAAAGATTAGCCTGTTGCCAAATTGTATAAACGAAAAGTGAAATAAAAACATTTAAGGCTCTCCTCAATTTTGAAGAACATTTAGATCGCCGACAGTTTTGTTATACTTTATCTTTTAGTCATGGTCGTGGATTAGGGGTGAGATCCCCCTCCTCCCTCTTTTTTTAAGAATCAAAATAATGGAAACACCACGAAATACAAAGCCTTCATTCACAACTCAAATAAAGTGCGGGAGGCGCTGTGTTCTCTTGTCCATTATAAGCTGAAAGAGGTGAAACTAAGACCAACCCAACGACCTGTCTAATCAGCCTTGTTGGATCAAAACTGAAACGTTTTACATCTTTGCTTCATTTCTTAAATCACAGCAAGGTTGTGTATTTAAGTCCGAAAACTGCGAATTAAAAAGTTTAGTAATCACAAGAGTCGTCCTGAAAGCTTCTCAAAATAGAGTACTGATAATCATATGTGATCTACAATTTAAGTAGGATCTTTGCCGAATTTGACACTGAACTCTTTTGATGTTTGAAGAATTCACAAAGAGGTTTTCGCTAGAAAATCCTTAAAACGCAAAGTTGAGGTCTTTTAGCAGCAATGGCTGAATTTTCGGAATTTTCAAAAAACCCAAAGAGGTCTAAATAAAAATTTTGAGTCATAAAATTACTCTCTTGCACTTGAATTGCTCGTTGGTACACGTTGACGGGAATTTTTTTTTTTTTTTTTTTAAATTTGACACAACTTTTGTTTTTAAGGTAGACTATACAACGCCGAGCAACGCAGCTAGCATGAAAAAAAAAAGTTAATAATGAAAACAGAATCTAATGATCTCACAAATTGTATAAAATAAATTAAAAAAAAAACTAAATACTCGGATAAAATTAATGACATGATCAATATCCTTTCCATCAATAGATATGAAAGTGCAGGTGAATAACAAAATTCTGCAAAACTCGGAGGCATCAATGCCATCGATGATTTCCCGAATGGCAGTTTTGAGGCTTTGCAGCAACGATCATTTTGTTGTACTTTTCATTTTTAGTGTGCTTGCTAAGAGAAAATAACAACTAATAATGAAATAGGAGAATAGGGTGATTCTGATTTCGGTAGTCCCTGTGGTTCGGTAGCCCCCCAGCATGGGTACTCCTCCAGGCCATAAAACACCGATTGATCTTAAAATACACAAACTGTTTGGGTAGGGACTCGTCACGCATGAACTGGTCTTGAAGTCTGGATTACTATGGATAATTGGAATGAAATAAAATACTGTCGGCGCCGCTTAATCGGGTAAGGGCTAAACGAATACCCCTCTAATGTGGATGAAATATTTGGGACCGAATATTTCCCCATGCCATAGACACAATGCTAAAGAGCTGTATTTTAATATCTTCACTTACACACAGAGTCCCCAGTGAGCCCTGATCCTGATAAAATTCTAGTACCTTTCTCACAAAAAATCCTTACAATTTCAAAGTAATTGCTTGCAAAACAGCGGAAAGGAAAGAAATTTACCCCATTTTGGTGCCTCTGAAATTGTGGAACCCAGATCCATGGACCTGTACACCGTGCGTTTATCCGGCCCAGCTCACACACTTAGCAAACAATAATGATGCACCATGCTCAGAAAAATAAATCCCAACGTGTCTTGATTTCAATCGCGAAATTGTAATTAAATTTTGTTTGAGATCTATTTTTAATTTTTCTTGTGCCTCAATGATTTTCACCGTGTACTTTTGCGATACTCAGTTTCTCTGTTTTTATCAAATTTAGATATTCTACTTTTTCAGTGAGCTTAAGTAACAGAAATATCTTTTACAGTTGGAGACAGAAGCATTTTGGGACTTCATGTCATTGCGGCCAGAAACTTTAGCAACGTTGGTGTTTTTGTTCAGCGACCGAGGAATACCACAAAGTTACAGGCATATGCACGGCTATGGAATAAACATATTTAAACTGGTGAATGCTACTGGAACACCGGTGTACTGTAGATTTTCCTATTTGGTGAGTCAATTTAATTGCAATACAGCATTTGATGAGTTACGATGTCAGGGCGCTATCGAACACTGAAATTCTTTGAAGTGTTTTTAAGTCCTCTGAAATAAATACTATCGGACACGCAAGCATTGTATACAGCACACCATCGTTTTACGCGGAGATTACAGTGCTTCTCTGAAAAGTTAATCTCCGACATAGACAATGTTTCCTCTTTTTTGGGGTAATAGGATAAGGTAATTGGCATTGAAGTAAGTAGGGTCACTTTTGTATTCTCTTTCAAATGTATTCTTACTCAAACCTGTGGCAATTACCTTTTCCTATCACACGAAAAGAGGGAAACATTGTCAATGTCATTGCTCAACTTTTCAGAGGAGCGTTATATCTTCCACGAAAATACAGCTTAAATTGAGACTTATTACTAGGATTAAAATAGTGGTTAGGATCTACAGATCGAGAAAATACTTTATTCCAGTGTTTGACAAGTATATTAATTCAATGTGTAATTATTTAGATAGATATGTACAACTTGCATAAACAAAATGTAAATAAAATTAGAATTTTTGAAAAAGAGCTGCTTTAGTTATTTTTCTCTGCAGTTTCTTAGCATATCCACGATCATTCACATATTTTCTGTAATGTGATCTTCCATCACTAAGAAAGCAAAGACCACATTTACCGTTGTCAACGAATGGCTCAAAACTTTCAATGTAAAATGTTTTGGTTGACTGTCATCGATGTTTGTATCCTCGTTGATTTGTCGTCCTTTTCACTTCTAAAAGCTCTTCTTCCAGAGAGCTCTGAATTGTATGAGTTTGTAAAAAATGTCTCCAAGTACGTTAATTAGCACGACGAAATGCAGAGTTCATTGCATATTATCTGCAATCTCAGCTGCTTGGATTTTCAAATAGGGAAATTTTTATGTGTTTGCAGTGTTTGTTGTGTGTGTCTTTACTCTTCTCTTTCGCCTAGGAAAAGCTCACGAAATATTCTTTGACCCGTCCTTCGCACAAAAAGCTACTGATGGATAACACAATGATGGTAATGTTTTCTTCCCAAATAATTTTCAAGTAATGTAACGAAAACAACTCTAGGCAACTCTCCGTCTGTACAACCAATACCGAATTTTGTCCACCCTAATTTCTTAATTTTATAATCACAGAGTTAACTTCTTTTCACATTTCATCTCCTGCGGCTGGATTCAGTCCAAATCCAAAATTTCTTCTGCTACATCGAAAGTTACATTCGCATTACGCACAAATATGCTTTACAAAGGATTGTAATGTTACAGCTTTGTTTGGATGTCCAAAGCTAAGTACTTACAAAATTGTAGTTCAGGCAATTTGTATGCCAGCATCCTGACACAGGTCTTCTTACCGTTATATTTATCACAGTAAGGGTTTTAGTTTTTAGCAATATTTCTGAGAACGACATTTCCACAATTAAAAAAAATAATAAGTTTTTGCGTGGCATCCCTACTGCTCTGCCGCGCCACATTGTGGCACGCCTGTCGCGGGTTAGCCACCCCAGGTTTAAAAAAAACCAAAACAACTTACATAATTTTGTTTTCCAGACTGACCAAGGAATTCGTAATTTGACGAATGAGAGAGCACAGGAGTTGGTCGGATCGGATCCGGATGCGCACGGGAGGGATCTCTTCGAGGCCATACAGCAGAAGAATTTCCCATCTTGGACTTTATACATACAAGTCATGACAACGGAAGAAGCCGGTCGCGTGCCTTTCAACCCGTTCGATTCCACGAAGGTATATATAGTGCTTTAATAATTCAAGGACACTGAAGAAACTTCTCCTTAAACAGCCCACCCCCGCTTTTAGGTCAGACTGTGAAATTATAAGCTAAATACGGTTTTATATGCTTACAGAAAACATTTAAACTCTTGGGCAAAATTTTTAAGGGGTGATGGAAAACATTTACACTGGCAAGAAGATATAAGCAATTTATGATCGCAAGTGTAATGCTGCATCCAGTCGAAGCCAGGATAACTGACAGATGCGAAACAAGTTTACAAATTTATTACATAGATTTGTAAACCTGTTTCCATTAAATTATGTTGCAGACTCTCGTTAGACCACGGAGAGATTGCAGATGAACTGAAAGCGGAAGCAGAACACTTCATTTTATCATAAATGGAATCAGCAAGAACGCGCTAACGGCTTAGCTCACTGATTCTACCAACTACGGCATTGAGCGTTCTGTTTCTGCTTCTCTTCACCTTCTCTCCGCGGTATGAGCATGCATATCTTTAGTAAAAAAAAAAAAGACATCGAAAAAAGTTTCCTTTCCAATCTTAAAATAAATAATTTTAAAATATCTTTTGAAGACATGAATTCCTATCTAAATTTTGGGAAAATGTTTCTGACTTAATTGTTGCTTCAGGAATGGCCGGAGGACGCTTTTCCCTTCATTCGGGTGGGTAAGTTGGTTTTGAACCAGAACCCGACTGACCATTTCGCTCAGGTGGAACAACTGGCGCTGTGTCCGGCGAACCTGATTCCAGGGATCGAAGCAAGTCCGGACAAAATCCTTCAGGTGAGTTCGCATCCAAGTTCAAAGCAACAAGTCATCGAAGCGCAAACGTGATAACTGAAGGGCTTGGGAGATGAAGGGGTTATGTGACAAAACAGAAATTGCGAGTAATTAAAGTTCAAAGTTTCATTGTTGCAGCTTTTTTGTTTTCTGGTTTTGTCGTTAGTGTGCGTATAAAATTGGTCTAATGACATCTACTTTTTGATGTACCAAGTTTTATTTGCTTACCTGTATCCATTGCTTACCATTGTCAAGAGTGTTCATTTTTCAAAATGTAACATAGCCCCTTCATCCTCAAAGCCCTCCAATTGTGGCAATGCATACCATTTTTCTCTAGCAAATTAAGGGAAAAGTAAACAATCCTCGAGCCGTCGACCATAAGTATTTTAACCAATGAAGTCGAAATATAATACGATTGATCGCAGTTTTAGCTGCTCTGCACTACGCACATCACGCAACAGCGCTTTTTTACAGATTGGATGGGCTCCTAATAAGTTCTTTATTTGATAATCTAAACCAAGAATTGAGCAACACCTGATGCAAAGCCCTTAGAGCTATTGATTTGGATTAGGCACTTGGAGGGTTTTGTGACAACGACAGAAATAATGTGCACCAGTTCCATTTGCCTATATTACGAGTCCTGATATTTTCGCCTTACTTCTGGGCATTTCAATGTTAATACAAATACTATTTTCTGCACAATACACTGCAAAAAAATAAACCGTTGTTTTTACAGTATAATACTGGCAGCAGAGGTTCCAGTTTAAAACTGTAAAATGCACAGTAATAAACTAAAACTAACAATTTTACAGTTTGCAACTGTAAAGAACAATTTTACAGTTTATTACCACAAAATTAGCTGTATCATACTGTAAAAACAACAGCATAACTGGCAGCAGAGGTTTCAGTTTAAAACTGCAAAATGTATAGTAATAAATTGTAAAATTAGCAATTT
The DNA here is from genome assembly GCA_038373865.1 of Uloborus plumipes. Lineage (NCBI taxonomy): Eukaryota > Metazoa > Arthropoda > Arachnida > Araneae > Uloboridae > Uloborus > Uloborus plumipes. The sequence continues at coordinate 17,861 of JAXGGA010016494.1, read as the reverse complement.
TACAGTCCATTACTGTAAAACGTCAATTTTTCATTTTATTGGTGCAAAACTAGTAATTTAACAGTTTGATACTGTAAAATTATCAATTTTTATAGTTTGTTACTATAAAATTAGTTGTATAATACTGTAAAAACAACATCCATATTTTACAGTGTACACCCTATAAAGACTCCAAATATGTTAGATCCTTGCTTCATCGCAGGACCTCCATGGAGAACGAACTCTAATTTTTTCACACAATGCAATGAATTTTTTAAAAAATATAAATAATATTTTTTGGCTTGGTCCGGATGTATATTACGAGATCCGTCCATTACTGAGAAGAAAAAAAAATATTTTTTCTGGCAATCATCAGAACTTACAAATAGAGTTTATGTTCTTCAGAAAGATCATGCAATGAAGCAAGGATCTAGCTTATTAGGAGTCTTCGTAGGATGATTTATGCAACAATTGATACGTCTGTTACATTGAAATTGTACTCTGGTGCATTCTTCAAATGCAAATGGATTTTGAATTTCAGGGCAGGCTCTTCAGCTACAGGGATGCGCAGAGGTATCGACTTGGTTCCAACCACAACCAGCTACCAGTCAACTACCCCTTCCGATCACCACCCAAAAATTACCAGAGGAATGGTTTCATGACCATGGCCAAGAGTCAAGGTAAGATCAAAGAGCTCCGAGCTAAAGCATTGTGAAAAATCTCTCCCAAATTCACTTGGCAGTTAAATTTGCAAAACGTATCTTAACTAGCTCGAAATCAGAGAATATCATTTAGCTTTTTAAAAAAGTGTGCAGTGAAAGCTTTTCCATAAAATAAAACTTAAACTCTGGAAATACAGTTAAATAAAGAAATTGGAAACTTGGCTGACAATTGTAACTACCGAACACTGTTAAAAATGTGCCTGTAAAACCTGAGTTCGTAAAAGCGGCGTAAAAAAAATTTCATCGCAAAATTTCCTCTCTCTCAGCCTCTTGCTGTAACTTCACAAAATCTGAGAGAAAGCTTTGTTGAAGGATGTGTTGAACACACTCGGATAATAACTATAACTGATCCTTCAACTATAACTGATTTGGAACAGCAAATGCTTTCAGTATATTGCAAGCTGTTAAATTTCTCCGAACGAACTTGAAGTTTTTTTTTCCCCTTTGCTGTTTTTAGATTTTCCAAGTTACTACCCAAACAGTCACAAAGGACTAGTTACGGATCCGTCTGCCGCGGAAAGTTCTTTCGAAGCCTGCGGCATTGCAGAACGCCACGACTCCTCAGAGGACGATAACTACTCCCAAGCCAGACTTTACTACAACGTGAGTATAAATCGTATGACGCGTTCATCAGCAGCTTTGCAAATAAAAAGAACAAAAACTTAATTTTCTGAATTTTTCCGATATGCTAGACAATGAAAATCATGAAAACGCCATCATAAAAAATACGTGTTGCCACCAAAACGATCGGAAATTAGAATCCCTAGTGGTTGATTGAGTTCAGCAACCTCCCCACTTTCAACGAGAAATGGATGATTCTGGAAACAGCCCGATAAGCATTTTGATGTCTCTTGTTGTTGTTGTTTCTAATACCACTCGGGTATCCGAGCCCGAGTAGATGAAATCTGCTCGATTTAAGGCAGGAAAGATACGGCTTCCGTTTTTAAGAGCACCATTTTAGGTGGAAGACCGATTTAAGCTCAACACACATGCCATAAGGACCCGTTCATAGGGTAGGCCATCCATTCATAACTCACTTTCACACACACAGAAAGGACAATGACAGGAGAGAGAGAAAGTACGCCCATGCCCCAGCCGGGGGCTGGAACCCGGTGCCACCGCATCACGGTCAGACGTCGCTGACCACTAGACGAGGTGGCCGGCCTTGATGTCTCTGATTGTGAACAAAGCTACAGCAACTGTTAAAGTCTCCTTTTCAATAAAAATTTGCCGGCTTGTTTTCAAATTTCGCTCAAATTTAAGGCTTTAAATTTCGATAAGGGGCGGGGGGATATTCATGGGTCAAAATACATGCTTTACTATGTCCTTAAGGTCGGTCTTAAGTAATAGTTTTTTATTTCCATGTTTCGTCCCTGAAGTTTCAAAAACAAAAACCAAAACTTTATACTAAATTAAAAGAGAAGTTTTTGATTTAGAGTTACCCATAAATAAAAGAGGTCAGTTTAAAAACCTTAGTTCGGACTGTATTATAACGTTTCACATAGTGAAAACTCACCTCTACTTTCTCCTCCAAAGTTTTAAAAAGGCTACAAAAATAGCAATCGGTCGATTGACAATGACAGATTTAAATCAATAATAAAAATTAGAACTTAACGCATAAAAATACAGCGGTATGGCCCTAGGTACGCAAGTATCCACTATACATCGAGGTAACAGGTGGTAAAAAGAGAAATGCATTTTTGAATCACATTTCTGTTCTATTGTTTCAGCGTTTAGATTCCGAGCAAAGAGATCATTTGCTACAGAACATGTTGGGAAGCCTGCGGAGAGCTTCAACATGTATCCAAGAACGAGTAGTGGAGCACTTCAAGATAGTCAACTTGGAATTTGGGGAGCGAATTGAGGAAGCTATCGGCAGCAACAGAATGGTAAATATCCAAAACTGTAAGACTTCGTTCAGAATTATTTTCACTATTACTCATTGCAATGGTCTTCAACTTACACTTCGTGGAAGTCACTCCCCCCCCCCCCACACACACAGGTTTCGCGATTAGTTTCGAAATTATTATGAACACCCACTTAATTCAATGATGAACCAATTTTTGCTTTTAATACTGAATGGATTCTTTTTTGCCTTAAGTATTGATAGACAGGATAAGAAATTTGAGACCACATGCTATGAATTGCACTTTCCAATTCCTTAAAATTGAAAGGTACTGGATTCAGCTGCCTGGCGTTAAGTTCAATCTTATATTATCTGACTGATAACTGGTAAAATGACGCATAAAAGCATCTTCCGGGATAGAATGTAGCTATGTGATGTGTATTTAATATTTAGCTAATTTCAGTGTTCGTGTGTTGAAATGTAAAAGCAAGTTTTCTAAGAACTGAATTCCGTTTGCGTCATTGAACTGTTGGCTTGGTAACAACAGGCTGTGTGGGAGGGACAACAGACAAGTGGCGTTTCTCTCTTTTTCTTAAATACCAACGCAAGAAAAAAGCCTGAAACGGGTTTGCATAATGGAATTATCCTCTTTTGGTACTGTACCCTCTTTTCATACAGCAAACGAGTCGCATATCCAATGGCTCTTTTTGTACCACAACATTTCGAATCTCCTGTCGTAATGTGTCGAAATGATTGTCAACGAGAATAAAAATGAGAAAAAACGGTCTAGTTCAATTGTAATAGAACCTGTTGTTCAGCAGTTATACTGGAATTCGTAATTCAGCAACTGTATTAGAACCTGTTGACTTAGCAGAACATTTCCGCAGTAGAAAGAATTCACCATCTAAGCGTTTCGTGAGAGTGACTATTATTTATCCTTTATAATATTAAACCCCATCTATCTACATCAACTTCGGTAAGATGCTTGGCTCAGCCTTTCACCAGACGAAACTAGTCATCACAGCAAAGACAATGCATTCGAAATATTATTGACCAAAAGAATAGAAGCCGGCCACCTTGTCTAGTGGTCAAAGAAGTCTGACATAGATGGAGTGGTCCCGGGTTCGAATTTCGGTTTGGGCATGGATGTGCTTTTTCTCTCCTGTCCTTGTCCTTTCTTTGTATGAATGGACTGCTGTGCTGTGAATTATTGTCCACCCTAAAAACGGGTCCTTGTGACATGTGTCTACTGTGGAAGTCGGACTTTACACCAAATTACGGTACAGTTGGGAAAGTGAAGCAGCGCACCCCAAATTGCCAGCCTGGTTGGCATACGACAACAACAACAATGGAATGGAAGCGAGGCTTTCCGAGTAAGCGTTAAGATAAGCACAAAGGTTAAAGCGGCATAGGGCCGAGCGACATCACAGGTTGTGAAAATTGGTTCCTCCATTTACAAGAAATATTGAAAAATCAATCTAAACTCAGTACTGTAAAGGCCTTTAATTTCGCGGGCCGTAATTTTCGCGAAAATGAATATATCGGTGATTTCGCGGGCCGAAAATTTCGCGTATTTTGCATGTACAGAACCGAAAGTTGAAAAAGTCCAAAGTAAAAAAAAATTCGCAAGGCCTAAATTTTCGCGATTACGAAGGGCTCGCGAAAATCGCGAAAATTAAGGCCTCGCGAATAAAAAGGCCTTTACAGTATTTGATTTTCGTAGTACGGCGTAGGATAATTTTAAAATTTTAGAACTGTCTTAACAATTTCTAAGATTCAAAATAGGAATATTTTTTACAGGTAGAAACTTCTCTATTGATCTAAAAATCGTTAGCTGTCGCAAAATATAGCGCTGATTGAATTCCTATCATAAATTAAGTATCACTGTTACATTCTGTGTACTTTTCAATGAAAATATTTATGGACATTTCTTTTCTTTTTTTTTTTTTTTTTACAGGAGAGGTAAAAGACGAGCCACAAAAAATAGCAACGAACGTCAAGACTGAAGAATATTGATCATTATCCAGATTCATACTTCTTTTTTTTATGGAAAACTATTTTTGTTAAATTGTCTTATGTTATTCTCATGAGAAAAATCATTTATTACCATCTTTTTTTATTTTATGAGCAATAAAGCTTTTATTTTGTAAGTTTTTTTTTTAACTCCGAAATTATATGTAAAGTAGAACGTGTCCAATAGGGTTTGGGGTCAAAATGTCGCGGCCGAAATGTCACTTGCCAAAATGTCGCGTGCCCAAAATGTCGCTGGGCCAAAATGTCGCGTGCCCAAAATGTCGCTGGGCCAAAATGTCACCGGTCCAAAATGTCGAGTGCCCAAAATGTCGCCGGTCAAAAATGTCGTCGAGCCAAAATGTCGCCGGTCAAAAATGTCGCCGGTCCGAAATGCCGCTGATCCAAAATGTCACCAGTCCAAAATATAGCCGTTCCAAAATGACGCTAAGTGCATAGTACAGATTTAAAGTAGCCAGTAATTCACAAATTCAGTGCAGCTTAATTATGTAGCTCAATTTTACTAATAAGCTTATCACGTTTAGAAAATTAGCTTAATTTATAAACAAAAATGTACCTAAAGTGATTTCTTCTAACGCTTAAATTATTTCAGTACCGAAGTAATGATATAGTTTTTTCGGGGCTGTACTTAGGGCCCAGGGACGCTAAATTTCTTCCTTTTTAATACGCTTCTATTAGTTTCACATGTGTGTTTGTTTGTTTGTTTGTATGTATGTATGTAACTCCGAATAAAAGATAAAATTCGCGTTCTTTACAAACGTAAAAGTAATATATTTTTTAGTTTTTTAAAACTATATATTTAGGATTATTTCTTTTTTTTTATCACACAAAGAAATTAAACAAATAAATTTGCTGTAAAGGCTTTTTTTTCTCTTTTGCAAAAACGGAATACCGTTTAATCACCACGCAGCCGACAGCTTTCTTCTAGAACATTTTCTTTAGGAGTAGGTTGGGGACGTTTGAAATCAAATTAGGGACGCATTGGAGAACAGAACAGGGCACGCTCGTTCATGGAATTATTGCTTTCTTTGTAACAATTGAGTGGTGGAAGGGGAGGTGAAATGTCAAGAGGAAAAATGGTATCATATTCAACTCCACATTTGAATACTGATTGTAACGAATGTAGTGCCATGTCTGAGCTGATTAACGCCAGAAATGAAGAAGCATCTCGCCCTTTAAGACCATTCTACAACCAGAATGTTTTCTGAATACTTGCATTACTTCTTGATATAAATCACTCACACAATGAAAAATAAAAAGTTCAATTGCTTTGCTTTATCGATGCTGTGGCGTATCGTCTGAACGCTTCCTATGGGCCAATTTTTTATTTGATTTCGTCTGAACTAGGGGTGCGACATCGATGGCAAAACATCGATGTTTTAAGACATCGATGTTGGAAAATAAGGACATGAATGGTATTAATACATCGACAAAAAACATCGATGTTTTCCAACATCGATGTTTCTCAACATCGATCTTTTTTTCTTTAATTTCTTACATATTTTAATTTAGTTATTAATTTATATCACTCTATTAGATACATCTTTTGTCTCCTGGAAAAACATTAACCGTAAGATAAAGATGTCAGTTAAGAAAACTTTTTTCGGCGAGATATATACTGCAACTGTTGATTAACTGAATAACTTTAATTTGTCATATATTTTTATAAACCTTTTTTTTTTACTGAAATGTAAAACATCATCGAAAAAGAAATCAAATGCAAAACAACGATGTTTAAAAATCATTGACTGTAAATCATCGCTAGTTATTAAAAAAAAACTTTAATTGCAACTGGTGGTTAGAAAAATAGGAATCTATTGTTACAAATCTTGTAAATAGTTGTTGTTTTTCCTGCCTTGCATCATTTTCATTAGTTTTGGTTTTATCTGACGTCATGTTGCAAAAGTATCTGAAGATATCACCTTTATCACTAGTATACCGGCCCTGTAACACTTTGTAGTTTTTACACTTGCCCTAACTTTAATAAGCGTGAAGACATTTTCGCGTGTTTTTTTTTCTTATCGCTAGAATTTGTGAATGGATTACGTAATGTTACGAATGAAACAGAATGCTCCGGATTTTGCTAGAATGTTCCTTCCGAGTATAAATAGCCTTGAACACAGTTTTTAGTCAGTTGTTTTCAGATTTGATTCGGGTGACTCGTTTTATTCGCTATTCGCTTGGGCGATGTTTTGCTTTTGTAATTGCTTAATTACTGTTCACGTTAGATACGTGGTGCTGAATTACTGTTGAGAGTACAGTGTACTGTTTTGCTACCTAATTGCTGGATGTTTAGCAATTGTTTCCTGCTCCTTTTGTAAATAGTGTACATACTTGTAAATAAATTTATAGTTACTTCCTCAAGATTGGAATGTTCATTTAAAGAAAGTTGAAGGTGCTACGGACTCGTTACAATTTTGGCGCCCAACGTGGGGCATCTTCAAGGACTTTCTTGGAATTATCTGTGAACTTGGACTTTTCTTCCTGTGGACTTTTTGACTTCGGAATTTTATGGTAATTACTCGAGCAATGGATGAACAACTGAAAAAACTCCTGGATGCGATCAACGCTGTTAAAAATGACATGGCTGCGAATCAAGAACAATTAAAAAATGATTTAACCGCTAGCATAACTTCAAGTCAAGAAGAAATTAAGAATGATTTAACCGCTAGCATAACTTCAAGTCAAGAAGAAATTAAGAACGATCTAACGTCAATGAAAAGTTTGGTGGAAAGTAAATTTGCCAATATGGAAAATAAAATGGAGGCTCTAGAAGAGAAAGTTGACAGCGTTGAAGATCGAATCACCACAGTAGAAAATCACGTGGAAAAGAAAATTAAAGAAATTGAATCAAAGTTATCAGCATCCTCCAACAACTCAAGTGACTGTGTAGCTGCAGCTGGAACTTCTCGTCCATCCATCAAACTGGCCACGTTTGACGGGAAGACCTCGTGGAATATTTACAAGAAGCAGTTCCTCATCGTTGCAGAAGCAAACTCCTGGGACTCTTCCACGAAAGCCTGTCACCTTGCAGCCTCGCTGAGAGGGGATGCAGCTGAAATACTACAGACCTTCCCAGAGGACAAGCTCTGTGACTTCGAAGCCTTATCATCGGCCTTGGAGCTTCGCTTTGGCGAAGTATGCCAAAAAGAATTTAGCCAACTCCAGCTGAAATCCCGACTCCAGAGGGATGGAGAGACTTTGCAAGTGTTTGCAGCAGACGTTGAGAGGCTTTCTCATCTCGCCTTCTCGAACTGTCCTTTGGATGTTCGCGATAGCCTGGCCCTGAACTACTTCATAGACGGAGTGCGAAGTCCAGAAGTCCAGACGGCTCTCCGGATGGCGGACATCAAAGATCTTAAATCCGGTCTGGTCTTCGCAATGAAGTTCGAGGTTGCACAGCAAACATCCCGCAAGGATCGCCATTCAAACAGAGGCGTGGAAGTGAGTGCCCCGGATTCGAACTCAACTCGTCTCTCGGAAATTGAGCGACAAATCAAAGAGATCTCGGGGACCCTGAAGAAGATTACGGCTCGCAAGGACCAAAGTAGACAACCACTGAAGTGCTGGAAATGTGGCGGTGAGGGCCACGTACGTAGGAATTGCGAAGCTCGCCAAGAAAAGAAGACGTCTCCCAAAGTTTTCCAGATTTCCCCAAGAAGTGGCGGCTGCAACGGACTCTTCATTTACGCTTATGTGAATGGGTTTCCCTGCGAAATGATTGTGGACACAGGAGCCAACGTTACCATTATTAAGACTGATGTGGCTCGTCAATTTGGACTCAAGATCTTATGGAAGCCGCCCTGCGTTACTCTCCAAACTGTGACAGGTGACAAAATTGAGATTGAAGGAAAAGTGAACTTAGAAATAATGTTCGGAAGCGCCACTTACCATCACACGGCATTCGTCGCTGACATTACAGATCCCTTCATTCTCGGACTGGACTTTTTGAGAAAATTTGATTTTTCTATCGACCTTAAAAATAATGAGCTGCACTCGATGAGGGAAGACATAGCAATTTTCAATGCTGAAAATAACTTAAAATCCGCTCATCAAATAATAGCCCAAACAGATTTATTGATTCCCCCAAGATCAGAAATACTAATACTTGGCTCCATCAATGAAAACAACAACTTTAAATTCGGCCTAATTGAATATCCTAACCAGAGTAATAGCCCAAAAGGAGTACTAGTGGCATCTACACTTGTGGACCTTTCAAAGAATGCAATTCCTGTGAGAGTCGCCAATGTAAGTGAAAGACCGAGGAATATCAAGAAAGGGGAAGTGTTGGCAACTTGTACTCCCGTAAACTGCATCATCAGAAGAATTGATTGCTCCGAGACTGTGTCTTCCGAATCCTTGACTTCGAAATTAATTGGGAGTGCAGCATTATCGAAGGATCAAAGATACGCTGCGGAAAAGTTGGTGGACAACTTCAAGCAGGTGTTTTCATCTACACCCGAAGATGTTGGTCGCACGAGTTTAGCGCAGCATAGGATCGACACCGGAGATCATCCCCCTATCAAGCAGCATCCAAGACGACTACCGTTTGCCAAGAAGGAAGAGGTTAAGATCCTCGTAAAAGAGATGCAGGAGAATGACGTCATCGAACCCTCATCCAGTCCTTGGGCATCCCCTATCGTCTTGGTCCGAAAGAAAGACGGCTCCACCAGATTTTGTGTTGACTACCGACGCCTGAATGACATCACCAAGAAGGACAGTTACCCTCTTCCACGGATCGATGACACTCTGGACACCCTTTCCGGACACAAGTGGTTTTCGACCCTGGATTTAAAGAGCGGCTACTGGCAGGTAGAGATACACCCCGACGACCGAGAGAAGACGGCGTTTACAACCGGACAAGGCTTGTGGAAGTTTAAAGTGATGCCCTTCGGCCTCTGCAATGCACCAGCCACGTTCGAGCGTCTTATGGAATCAGTGTTACGAGGACTGTCTTATGAATTCTGTCTTGTCTACTTGGACGACATTATCCTCATAGGACGCAGTTTTGAGGAACATTTGGCTAATCTTAGGAAGGTGCTGCAAAAGCTTAAGGAAGCCAACCTGAAGTTAAGCCCGTCCAAATGTAATTTGTTCCGCCGTGAGGTGAACTACTTTGGTCACATTATCTCTTCCGAAGGTGTACGAACAGATCCAGATAAGGTATCTGCAGTCAAGAATTGGAGCCGCCCCGAAAATGTCCATCAGCTGCGAAGTTTCCTGGGGCTCTGCACGTACTACAGGAAGTTTGTGAAGGGTTTTTCCAACATTGCACGACCTTTGCATAAGCTGACGGAGAGCAAACAAAAATTTGAATGGTCCAAAGAATGCGAGGATGCATTTCTACAGCTGAAGGAGGCTTTAACATCAACGCCTATTCTCTCTTATCCTCAGCCTTGAAAAATCCTTCATACTTGACACTGATGCGAGCCACGAGAGCGTTGGAGCTGTTTTATCTCAAGAAATAGACGGTAACGAACATGTCATCGCTTACTGGAGCAAATGCTTATCCAAGTCGGAGCGAAATTATTGTGTCACGAGAAAGGAATTGCTCGCCATAGTTAAAGCTGTAGAACATTTCCATCATTACCTCTACGGCCGTAAATTCCTACTCCGGACTGATCATGCCTCTTTAACTTGGCTTTTGAATTTCAAGAATCCAGAGGGCCAGGTAGCCAGGTGGATACAGCGGCTCCAGGAATATGACATCGAGATTAAGCACCGAAAAGGTTTGTCACACGGTAATGCTGACGCATTATCAAGAAGACCTTGTTCCGAGAACTGCCATTATTGCTCCCGAATTGAGAAACAGTACGGGACGACAATCCCTACTGCCTGTCAAGTTACTGCTACTTCATCATCTTCAGATCCTGATCCATGGAGTGACGACCAGGTTAGAAAAGATCAGCTTGAAGACCCAGACCTAAAGCCTATCATAGAGTTAATGGAGAAGGACAGTCGGCGACCTAGTTGGCAAGACGTTTCTCTCTACAGTCCTGCAACGAAAAGATACTGGGCTCTATGGAAATCTCTCCAGTTGCGAAATGGCGTCCTGTATCGGAATGGGAATCTGACGATGGCAAAGCATTTAAATGGCAGTTACTCCTTCCCAGATCAAGAATTCCAGACGTTCTAAAGGAATTGCACAGTAGTCCGACTGGAGGACATCTGGTATCCTGAAAACCCTCCACAAGGTTCGAGAGCGCTTCTTCTGGAGCAAGGCGAAGGATGACGTGAAGAAGTGGTGTCATTCTTGTGACGCCTGTGCTGCCCGTAAAGGACCGAAGAGAAGAAGCCGCGGGAAACTACATCTTTACAACGTAGGAGCTCCTTTCGAACGAATCGGGATCGACATTCTTGGTCCTCTACCGAAAACTACTGATGGGAACAAATACATCCTCGTTGCCATTGACTATTTCACCAAATGGCCCGAAGCATATTCCATTCCGGATCAAGAAGCTACCACTGTAGCAGAGACTCTAGTCCAGCATTGGATCTCGAGATATGGGACACCTTTGCAGATCCATTCCGATCAGGGAAGAAACTTCATCTCTGCTGTGTTTAAGGGCCTATGTGATATCCTCAAAATTGAGAAAACTCGAACGACACCACTACACCCACAATCGGACGGCATGGTGGAGAGATTCAACAGGACAATCCTTAATAATCTCTCGCTTATGGTCTCCAAAAATCAACAGGATTGGGACAAGAAATTTCCTCTGTTCCTGCTGGCCTACCGCAGTGCTGTCCACGAGACCACCGGATATTCCCCATCACAGATGCTCTTCGGCCGAGAGCTTCGGCTGCCTTGTGATCTCGTCTTCGGTCTCCCTCCAGATGCGCCTTCATCGCCTGAGGAGTACGTCCAGGATCTCCAGGCCCGGTTGGAGGACGTTCATCACTTCGCACGGGAGCGAATCAACATCGCGACGGAGAAAATGAAGACCCGATACGACACAAGGTCCACTGGCCATGACTTTCAAGAAGGTGACAAGGTGTGGCTATGGAATCCCATCCGACGTAAAGGTCTGTCACCCAAATTGCAGTCGCATTGGGATGGACTTTACACAGTTCTCCACCGGCTGAACGACGTCGAAGTGAGGATCCAGAAGTCACCACATTCAAAACCTAGGGTTGTACATTATGATCGGCTAGCCCCATACTATGGCCATAGTTCGTAAAATAAATCTAAAGCTACCATGGTAACTTGTTTGTAAATTTTGTAAATAACTTTTGCCTTTAATTGTTTGTAATATGACTTTATTAATGTTATTATTTCTTTCATGTTCTCATTGTTATTGTTTATCATGTTTATGATTGGTCATCATGTAATGTGTGTATCTGTAAGTTTTCCCTTGCTTCCTTTCTGGGGATTGTACTGCCCGGGACGTGCAGTCCTTGGGAAGGGGGCAATGTTACAAATCTTGTAAATAGTTGTTGTTTTTCCTGCCTTGCATCATTTTCATTAGTTTTGGTTTTATCTGACGTCATGTTGCAAAAGTATCTGAAGATATCACCTTTATCACTAGTATACCGGCCCTGTAACACTTTGTAGTTTTTACACTTGCCCTAACTTTAATAAGCGTGAAGACATTTTCGCGTGTTTTTTTTTTCTTATCGCTAGAATTTGTGAATGGATTACGTAATGTTACGAATGAAACAGAATGCTCCGGATTTTGCTAGAATGTTCCTTCCGAGTATAAATAGCCTTGAACACAGTTTTTAGTCAGTCAGTTGTTTTCAGATTTGATTCTGGTGACTCGTTTTATTCGCTATTCGCTTGGGCGAATGTTTGTTTTGCTTTTGTAATTGCTTAATTACTGTTCACGTTAGATACGTGGTGCTGAATTACTGTTGAGAGTACAGTGTAGTGTTTGCTGCCTAATTGCTGATGTTTAGCAATTGTTTTCTGCTCTTATTGTAAATAGTGTACATACTTGTAAATAAATTTATAGTTACTTCCTCAAGATTGGAATGCTCATTTGAAGAAAGTTGAAGGTGCTACGGACTCGTTACACTATTTTATCGCATATTTTTATTATTTTTTGTTGAAATGTAAAAAGGACATCGAAAAAAAAAAAAAAATACTGAATGCGAAACAACAATTAAAAGGTAAAAAAAAAAAAGTGAAGGTAAATTTGAGATGTTTCAGAAACATCGAAAACAAAACATTGGTAATAATTATTGAATTTTTTCCCAAATAAGGTTAATATTGTAACTTTTGGTTAAACATGAAAACTTTTTAATGAGTATGCTAATCGTATATTTTTCTTTGGCTTTATTTGCTGGATTATAAAACATCGACATCGAAAGCAACATCTCAAACATCGATGGTAAAAATATCGATATTCTTCCAAAAACATCGATATTTCCAAAACAGTGACATCGATGTCGCAGCCCTAGTCTGAACCTTCTTAAGACAAAGGAATCACGCTATGCTGAAAACGTTCCATTACATTCTTTGCATGTAAAAACTCCCTTCGAAGAACTAGCGGCAAAACCAATCTACACTGAATCACATATTGGAACATGTATGTACCAAATTTTATTCTAATTCATGCAGTAAGTTTTGAGGTAGAGTTACCCCCCAAAAATGGGTCACTCAGATACACACTTACAAATTTTCCTTAGAAAAAATAAACGGGAAAATTGAATTCAGCACATGTCAGAACGCGTAAATTCTTCCAAACTGACAATTTTTCACTGATCCAATACTTTCTTTTACGCATTATATGTAAAAGAAAATAAAAACATCTCTATTATTAAATAATATAGACTTGCTTTCCATCATGGAAAAATATTAACGACAGCCAAGTTTCAAACATTGCATATCTGTCTCTTTTCATTTCATTGTTCTTCAACTTCTTTCTTAACACTTAAATTTTCGTTTCTATATCAATTAAACTTGTCTTGGGCTGCTAATCTATTCGTTTTAAAGTTGGTAGATAGCGAGTCACGGTGAAATGAGCTATTGTAAATAAATAACGTACGCTTATTGAAAACTATTTGTTTCTTGGAAAACGCTCGAAACAGTTACAAGCCGTAATGGTAAATATTTTTATAGTATTTTTCAAAAATTTTAGTTCATGCTATTGTTAACGCACACGTTCATCAACAGCAATTAACAATCTTTTGCTAATTTGGTGATAAAAAGCCTTTTCGTATGTTTTAATTTTTGGGACAAAGTGTACCAATATCGGACCTTCTACATTTTTGTCTGACGACATTTGGACTGCGGACATTTTGGCCCGCGACATTTTTGACCGGCGACATTTTGGACCAGCGACATTTTGGACCGGCGACATTTTTGGCCGGCGACATTTTGGACCGGCGACATATTTTTAAGAAGTAAAAATTATTAGAAAAAAGAAGCAACGAAAAATTTAAAAGAAGTAGCCATGGCAACACAATAAAACGGTAATAACTTGAATGTAAAAGAGAAATTCAAACACTGTACTTGAAACAATTGTAACGTGTTTTTGTTTGAGATGGAAGCATAGATCCTCGACCGAAGGTCGAGCGAGATAAAAATCTGGGATTAAAATTATCGTTCTATCCAATTGTGTAAAAAAGAAAACTGTGGAACAATTAGTTTAATTTCTATTGATGGTTTTAATGAGGGAAGTAGTGCCTGAAATCGAGCAAAGCCTAGGAAAAATAAATTTTAAACGCAAATAACTCGCGCTGTATTTAAGATAGGGAATTAAAACAAAATACATCGAAAGCAGAAAAATTTGCTGTTTCCAACAACGTACAAATTAATGCGCGCAGATCATTTTTTTTCCCAAATATTTGTCGATTTATGTAAAAATTCCCTTGAATTGGAAAAAAAAAAGAACTACTTAACGATTTTTTTCGAACTGGTGCCCAAACCTTTCCTGAGCAAAAAGGAACAAACGTTGAAATTTTGAGCAAAATTGGCCGGGTAGTTCTCGAGTTTTGCGCGTTCAAACACACAAAGGCTTTTTGAAACTTATTTTATACTATTTAGAGATAATGTTTCCCAAAAATATCAATACATTTTGTTAGCTTTTTTTAACGATACATGGCTTATAAAATACTAGCAAAAATACCCGGCGTTGCCTGGGTCAGTAATAATACTGAGAAACAATTTACTCACCTTTGTTTTTTTTTCCTGGTTTAAATAGGTGAGCCTTAAATTGATAATTCATTGTTAATCGTAATCTTTGTTGGAAAATACTCATATTAAAATATATTAATTTATCAATTTGTATGTTTAAAGGCTTATCTCTATTACTCTACTTATTCAAAATTGAAAGAAAATGGCCATTTTGAGACAAAAAATTTGAATTTTGAGCTTTTTGGATTTTTTTTAAATTTCAAATTCCCGACTATGTGAATTCTAGTGCATCAAGGAACCTCTGTACCAAGTTTTATGAAAATCCGATAAAAACTGGATTTGTATAAGGAACACACATACAAGCAAACATACAAATATACATACATCCATTTTTTACATATAGATGCTGATAGATTTTGCTTTATTCTGTTACTAGCATTACCTGTTACGGCTTCGCATGTGGTAAAATTTAAAGGAAGATACATGCTCATTGCCGATGCAACACATGATACTCAAACTTATACCCTCCCCTCTAATAACACTCCATTGAAACCATGTTAAAAAAATTTAAAAAAAAAAAGATTTTTTTTTTGTGAGACTCGACTGAAATTATACTTCCAGATTTCACTCGGTTGAGCAATGTGGCAGGTAAACTTAAATAATCGAAGCTGAAGATTCTGCTAAAAAAATTTAACATCCAAAATTTTAAATTCAAAAAGATTAGCACTGATTACATGGGAAGTTCAAAAAAAAAAAAAAAAGCATGAGTTGTATTTTTGAGTCGTATTAAGTTGCTTTGCATAAGAAAACACGATTTTGTGAGAATAAAGAACTTTCAATCAGAAGCGAATTTCATGATATATACTACTAGCAGTACCCGCACGGCGATGCCAGTGCAATAAATGTAAAGAAAGTCAACTGAATAAATTTAAATTCACTCTTCAAAAGCTGTTTATTCAATCAAAGTATGCTCCATTCGCTTCAATACACTTCTCCCAACGAGATTTTAAAGCGTAGATGCCTGTCTTAAAAAAATTTTGGTCTTTAGAATTAATAAACTCTGATATCGAGTTTTTTAGACTGTCTTCATTTTCATAGTGTTTGCCCCTTAAAAACAGCTCTAAATGCTTGAAAAAATGAAAATCGGTCGGCGAGAGATCCGGTGAATATGGTGGATGCTGCAAAACTTCATATTCCAGTGAAATCGGGTTAGCAATGATGAGCATATGTTTAACCGATCCAGCTTATTTCGCTCTGTCAGTGCGTGCGGTACCCACTTGTCCATCTTCTTAACCTTGCCAATCTCAGAAAGGTGTCTCAATATCGTTGTATGGTCAACTTTCATTCTGATAGCAAGTTCCCTCGTGGATACGGCTGGATCCGCTTCCACTAGGGCCTTCAGGTCATTATTCTTCACAGACGTTTTGGGTCTTCCGCGCTGCTCATTTTGCAATGAAAAATCGCCAGTCCGAAATTTTTCGAACCAACGCTGCACTTTCCGATCGTTAACTGTATTTTCCCCAAACGCTTGGTTTATGTTGCGTGCAGCTTTTGCAGCACTATTACCAAGTTTGTACTCATATAAGAAAATGACGCGAATGTCGGCAGAATTCATATCGGCAATAAACTCAAAAGAAATAACAAAAGGGAAGACCTTCGAGAAAACCTATTTTGCTGAAATGCGTCTCTGGCAATGGACAATACGACTATGAATGAGGTTATGCCGAAGACAAAAGTATAACGAAAACAGGGAGACAAACGTCCGCATGTAAAGAGAATCCAACATTTCATACGCACCAACCTAATAGAATCTCATTCCACATCTACTTATTAAAACAGTATTCTTTTAAAAAATTCCTTCACTATTATTTAGCAGCGTGAAAAGAACGCGAGCCCCATTCTTTGCATGTATCCGACAATCGTTTTCGCACTCTACTGAAAAATGACGAAAATGGACTTACGTTAGTATGGTTCTGAGGTACAGAATTATAATATTCTTTAATTCAAATGTGCTCCACAACCTTATAAAATTCTAAAAAGTGCTTTTCAAGTTTTAAACAATCGCCAAATAAATCAAAACGACATTAAGTTAAGTAGCAGGAGATATTAATTATTCCAATTTAGTCAAATTTCAAGGCTTAACTCTATACGCAAATTTAAACCACTATGTAACTTCAGGGACGAAAGAGCAGTTAGGGCGGTTAACACGGCCGAAACCGAAGGCAAAAACCGAAAATCCGAGTACTTTCCATAGGAATACTATTTAATCCATTTTACGTTTTGTGCTTTATTTTTCTGCTTTACGTCAATGTGGAGCTTGTCCTTCAGTCTGGAAAATGGATCTAGTGTTTCAGTTTTGCGTATAGAATTAAGCCTTGAAAAATTGACTAAATTTGAGTAATTAATATGTCCTGTTCTAATTAACGGAGAGAAATGTGCTAAAACTTTTCTTTTTCAGAAAAAAAAAGAAAAAACCATTTCCAGCGATGTATAATGTTTGGGGTGGGGGAAAGTTTTCTCCCCTCAATTATGCCGGATAAACCAAAAATGAGACTAATTAATTAATTTAAAAATAACTAATTCGAAACTTAGAATTGGGCCTTCGAGGTGCAGTTCTCGGAGATACGTTCGAATTTTGTGCCAAGTTTCAGTTCTGTTGGTGTGGGGGCTTCTAGCCATCGGTTACAAACATACAGACAAAACCCGTCATCTTTATATATATAGCCAAAACTAATTGAACACAATATTGGAAAATAAGATTCCATTAATGTGCTTAAAAAGGGAAATGAAATTATTTTTACATTACAAAATTAACTATTACTAAAAAAATAAAAATGCAATTTGATGAGAAGGGTGAACTTCATGTTAAGCTGTCAATTGAGATAGGTATTAGGTTTTTAATTTACTTAGTTATTCCCCTCGTTACGAAACGTTTCATCTAGTTCTAAATTTCGGTACTAAATTAATAACCGTGCGCTTTAGCAACTTCCTTGAAAACTTCATAGACCTCAGGGATTGATGTCGGCCAATTTAATGGGTGTAATTTAATTGGTGTCGACCAAAATTGAATCCCTGAATATTTGAAACCCTGGGTTATACGAAAACGAGGTCACTTGGTGAAATTGGGAATAATTAACGGCGCGATTAACTTTTCTTAATTTTTTGTCATTTTAACTGAAGTTTTGACTTTACTTAATGGTTT